>JAXCGZ010019016.1:0-97500 GCA_037179515.1 Halocaridina rubra
GACGCGTTACCACTGTACTAGCCAGCAGGATGGTGACTCTTATGCTTATTCTTTAAATAAATGAATGTAAACTAGACGCATTTCTTGATGTATAGCATGGAGGGTCTAACCCTGATTTTACAAGCCACAAAAACTCTTATCTAATTATCTTGATGCAGATGGATTCTTATCGACCAACAAAATTCAGTCTTGGTGTGGGAAGGGTAGAGTCCGTAGATATTTTTTACCATGTAATATGCAAAAAAATAAAAAAAGAAAAAAAAAGAAAAAATCAAATTAGGACAATTTCGATATCAATGATACTTCATAGATATTATATGTCAGTTCTGTATGCATTGGAATATATATCAATATTTTGCAGTTACCAAATCTGAGTGAGTTGGTCATGTGATGTTACAATGTATGAAAGTCTATTTTTTATGCTTTCGAATACTTGCCTATAATACCTATCTTATTATTGACGTTCTTGATTGCAGCACTCACGTCCGTGGTAGCAAAGACAGAGAACTGTTTCTGCCATATCTTGAGGACCTGAAAAGCTTAAACCTAATATCCTAATTAAATATATGTATGTTCACAGCCAGGGTATTAAATTTCTATTGAAGTTTTGAGGATACACACATTAGGGCACGAGAAATCACATAGATATTCACCTTGACTAAGGCAAATTCTTTTAAATTCTTTAAATGAAAATTTATTCAGACGGTAATGTATCCCTAAAAATGGCTTGAGTTCTATTAAAACAAAAGAGTGTCATATCATTAACATTATATGATTTTCCTAACTGAAAAATTTAGATTATACACACACACACACACACACACACACACACACACACACACACACACACACACACACACACACACACACACACACACACACACACACACACACACACACACACTATATATATATATATATATATATATATATATATATATATATATTTTGTTTTATTTTTTTTTTTCTTGCAATGTGGGTCGAATTGGTTAGGTCTTTTTTTTTACGTTGCTTATTATCTGGAGCTCCTGAGGCTAAGTGGGTTGAAGGATCTGTATCTCAAGCCTGGAGTATTAAGCTCTCATATCTATAGTTACTCATTATGCCTGCTGAGTTGGTAGGGCCTAGAAGATATAACTAAGAAAATAATTCTCTTTTCGGAATGGTGGGTGGTGTGCCTTTACTCTGGTCTGTTGGTATGGTAATCCATTAATACAATGGAAAAATATAAGCTTAGGGGTAAAATACTGGATTCAGAAGGTAACGGAGCCGTGTTCGAACCCACGACGGGACATCTAGTCTTAACTCTCCAGCTTCGATTCGTTTGTGTCCATCCCCAAATGATGACTAATAGTGACCCCCCCCAAAAAAAAAAAATCATATGCAGAACATTCCTTTTAAGTGTGGACATTTTTTATCTTCAGAGTGGGAACTACGACTTTTTTTTTGAGTGAGAATCACGATTGTTTTGAGTGGGAATTGTGACTTATTTGAGTGGGAATTACGACTCTTTTGAGTAGGGCTTACGACTTTTTTTTGAGTGGGAATTACGATTTCTTGAGTGGGAATTACGACTTTTTTTTCTTTGAGTGAGAGTTACGATATCTTTGTTTGAGTGGGAATAACTTCTTACGAAGTCAAATTTTTTTTTTCATGGCATTAGAAGTAAACTTACCAGTGTTCCGGTTTTACGTCATGGATTCCCATTTCAACCAAGGGCTAGGACGGTTGCCTTCTTGCGAAGGACTTGTTTTGACAGATGTAATCGTTACCCTGAGTGCATGCCCTTGCTAACCTCAGACCATGACGGGGTGCGAACCCTCGACCTGACGCCTCAGAGTCGCAGACGTTACCGATTGAGCCACGGTGACTACTAGAGGTAAAATTACCAATGTTCCAGTTTTACGTCACGGAGTTCCTTTTCAACCAAGGGCTAGGATGGGTGCCTTCTTGCGAAGGACTTGTTTTGGCAGATGTAATCGTTACCCTGAGTGCATGCCCTTGCTAACCTCAGACCATGACGGGGCGCGAACCCTCGACCTGACGCCTCAGAGTCGAGGACGTTACCGATTGAGCCACGGTGACTACTAGAAGTAAAATTACCAATAGTTTTGTAAATAAGCTTACCTGCGCACCAATAGTTTTGTAAATAAGCTTACCTGCGCACCAATAGTTTTGTAAATAAGCTTACCTGCTCACCAATAGTTTTGTAAATAAGCTTACCTGCATCATATGCCACAAAATAGTGTGGCTGTCCAGTCATACAAGCTGATGAAGAATCATGAGATGAAAATATTTTTGCTAAGATGACTGAAATATTTCACTTGACAATAATAGTTAATTATAGCTGACTATCTAGTTTGCTTGAGTTGTCATTAATGGCTGAGATAGCTGCTATCTTTTGATAAGGTTTTACATGGTATTAAGTATACGTTTTACTAATATGTATACTTAATGCCACGTACAAGTTTATCAAGTTGATTAGAGGTCGATGGGAGAGATACTCGCATATACTGGCAGTGCCGTGAAATGCATACTTTTGTCTGTTGTAATTGTACAGTTGGTTAAGGTACCATGACTTCTTATGACGCGAGTTCGAATCCCCTGATGTGCTGAAGATATTCGTGGATAATAGTGCTGTTTTCTCTTGGAAACCAATATTTATTTGGTTTAACGTCTCTTGTATCTAGAAATCTCTAGATTAGGTCTTGTGATTTTAACCAAAGACAAAATAGTGACTCTGGATCTGCTAATCTGCATTTTTAGTTAAGATTGTCTATTGTTAAAGGTGTGTAATGAAAAACAAGGCAAGGGACAGTGACAGCACACATTCCGACGACATACTTACCATATAGCCTGGGCCCAAACCCCCTCTCCAGTCGCGTTGACCCAGTGATCTCCAGACATTAGCTGAATTTTCGCGTAGAAATTTAGAAAAATATGTCCTTCCCTCCCCAATTGATTGCCCATTGTAATCGATAATGACATGAGACAGGGAAGGCTAACACGACCATGGGCCAGAATCGACCCTGGGGCTAGTATATTACCATCCACAGACGCTACGACTAGGACAATGTCGGTAGTGAAATAACTACTTTTTTTTTTTAAGTCGTGGTTGATGTGAGTGTCATTACTGGCTATTGTATTACTGCTTCTGGTGAAGTTGTCATTACTGGGTATTGTATTACTGCTTCTGGTGAAGCTGTCATTACTGGGTATTGTATTACAGCTTCTGGTGAAGTTGTCATTACTGGGTATTGTATTACTGCTTCTGGTGAAGTTGTCATTACTGGGTATTGTATTACTGCTTCTGGTGAAGCTGTTATTACTGGGTATTGTATTACAGCTTCTGGTGAAGTTGTCATTACTGGGTATTGTATTACTGCTTCTGGTGAAGTTGTCATTACTGGGTATTGTATTACTGCTTCTGGTGAAGCTGTCATTACTGGGTGTTGTATTACTGCTTCTGGTGAAGCTGTAGATGTCACTAACGAGAACTGAAATTTCAGATAATAAAATTAACCTGAAATAAAAAGAATAATGTTATACGGGAGAAGGAACATCTAAATTGTCATATCTCTTATGTAGTGGAAACTAATTTTCCGCAGCGAGAGAAAATAGTATAAAAAAAAAAATTGTATATTGCAGTACTGTATTATATACAGTTATCTCCTGAATCAATATAAATTACGTGAAATTACATATCATAGAAATTTATAATGATTTAAATCTGCATATTACCCATGGCTTAAAAAAAAAAAAAAAAAAAAAAAAAAAAATATATATATATATATATATATATATATATATATATATATATATATATATATATATATATATATATATATATATATATATATATATATATATATATATATATATATATATATTGCATGAAAACACGACCATAGTGCAAGAATATTTTGGCTTTTTTCATAAAACTAAATATTATAATAACAAATAAGACTAATAGAGAGAAATAAATAGGTCAGACATTGGAATCCATAGACAGTATGCAGACATAAATAAAAACTGTACAAAGAATTGTTTTCTGTCATTCTGAATTTACTGTTTTATCCATATAATACGTCGCTAATTTATATAGACTCAAAATCTGGCCGGATTTTATTAAGAGATTCTGTAAAAATACAACAGCTGCAAAAATACTGCCAACAACAATTTAACTCTATATATTTTTCCGGAACATCTTTTAGCCATCTGCGGAAAAGGTTATATAATAATAATAATAATAATAATAATAATAATAATAATAATAATAATAATAATAATAATAATAATAATAATAATAATAATAATAATAATAATAATAATAATAATAGTCTCCTTTTACTTACTTAATGATAATTTCGATGAAGTTTCCACGAAAGTGCTTATAGGTGTGGCAGAAGTGATTGGTGGGGTGCTGCTGTTAGTAGTTGTTGGTGAAAGAGTGCTAGTAATTGTACTAGTTGGAGTAGTTGTTGTTGGCAATTCACTGGTAGAGGTTGTTGTTAATTGGGTACTAGTAGTACTTTTTGTTGGTAATGTAGTAGTAACTGTGGTAGTTGGTTGAATAGTTGTTGTCACTGTAGTTGATGATGGACTAGTGGTAGTTGTTGTTGGTGGTTCGGTACTTGTTGTTGAAGATGATGTTGTAGACGAAGTGGATGATATCAGTGGGGTAGTGCTTGTGGTAGTTGCTGGTGAAAGAGTGCTAGTAGTAGAAGTGGTAGGTGATGTTGTTGTTGTTGACAGTTCACCAGTGTAGGTAGCTGTTGATTGGGTACCAGTAGTAATTGTTGTTGGTAGTGTAGTAGTAGCTGTTGTAGAAGGTTGCTTCGTGGTGATAGCTGTAGTAGATGATGGAATAGTGGTAGTTGTAGATGGTGGAGCAGTACTGGTCGTTGAAGATGATAAGGTTGATGTGGTGGATGATATTTTTGGGGTAGTGCTTGTGGTAGCTGTTACTGGAAAAGTGTTAGTAGTAGTAGTGGTTGGTGTAGTCGTTGTTGCTGAAGATTCACTTGTTGAGGTTGTTGTTGATTGAGTACTAGATGTACTTGTTGGTGGTAGTGTAGAAGTTGATGTTGTAGTTGGTCTAAGAGTGGTTGTAACAGTTGTAGATGATGGAATAGTAGTAGCTGTAGTCGTTGATTCGGTACTGGTTGTTGAAGATGTAATTGTAGAGGTGGAGGATGATATTTGTGGTGTATTACTTGTAGTAGTATTTGGTGAAAGAGTGCTAGTAGTTGTTCTAGTTGGTGTAGTTGTTGTTGGCAACTCACTAGTAGAGGTTGTTGTTGATTGTGTACTAGTAGTACTTGTTGATGGTAATGTAGTAGTAGCTGTTGTAGTAGGTTGAATAGTAGATGTCACTGTTCTTGATGATTGACTAGTGGTAGTTGTAGATGGTGGAGCAGTACTGGTTATTGAAGATGATGTTGTTGATGTGGTGGATGATATCTGTGGGGTAGTGCTTGTGGTAGTTGTTATTGGAAGAGTGCTAGTAGTAGTAGTGGTTGGTGTAGTTGTTGTTGTCGGAGACTCACTTGTTGAGGTTGCTGTTGATTGAGTATTAGTAGTACTTGCTGGTGGTAGTGTAACTGATGATGTTGTAGTTGCATGACTAGTGGTAGTAACAGTTGTAGATGATGGAATAGTGGTAGCTGTAGTCGTAGATTCACTACTGGTTGTAGAAGATGTAATTGTAGAGGTGGAGGATGATATTTGTGGTGTAGTGCTTGTGGTAGTAGTTGGTGAAAGAGTGCTAGTAGTTGTTCTAGTTGGTGTAGTTGTTGTTGGCAACTCACTATTAGCGGTTGTTGTTGATTGGGTACTTGTGGTACTTGTTGTTGGTAATGTAGTAACGGTTGTAGTTGGTTGAATAGTTGTTGTCACTGTAGTTGATGATGGACTAGTGGTAGTTGTTGTTGGTGGTGCAGTACTTGCTGTTGAAGATGATGTTGTGGATTTAGTGGATGATATTTGCGGGGTAGTGCTTTTGGTAGTTGTTGGTGAAAGAGTGCTAGTAGTAGTAGTGGTTGGTGTAGTTGTTGTTGTTGAAGACTCACTTGTTGAGGTTGTTGTTGATTGAGTACTAGTAGCACTTGTTGGTGGATGTGTAGTAGTTGATGTTGTAGTTGGTCTAATAGTGGTTGTAGCAGTTGTAGATGATGGAATAGTGGTAGTTGTAGTCGTTGGTTCGGCACTGGTTGTTGAAGATGTAATTGTAGAGGTGGAGGATGATATTTGTGGTGTAGTGCTTGTGGTAGTAGTTGGTGAAAGAGTGCTAGTTGTTTTACTAGTTGGTGTAGTTGTTGTTGGCAACTCACTAGTAGAGGTTGTTGTTGATTGTGTACTAGTAGTACTTGTTGATGGTAATGTAGTAGTAGCTGTTGTAGTAGGTTTAATAGTAGATGTCACTGTTGTTGATGATTGACTAGTGGTAGTTGTAGATGGTGGAGCAGCACTGGTCGTTGAAGATGATGTTGTTGATGTGGTGGATGATATCTGTGGGGTAGAGCTTGTGGTAGTTGTTATTGGAAGAGTACTAGTAGTAGTAGTGGTTGGTGTAGTTGTTGTCGGAGACTCACTTGTTGAGGTTGCTGTTGGTTGAGTACTAGTAGTACTTCTTGGTGGTAGTGTAACTGATGTTGTTGTAGTTGGTTGATTAGTGGTTGTAACAGTTGTAGATGATGGAATAGTGGTAGCTGTAGTCGTTGGTGCGGTAGTGGTTGTTGAAGATGTAATTGTAGAGGTGGAGGATGATATTTGTGGTGTAGTGCTTGTGGTAGTAGTTGGTGAAAGAGTGCTAGTAGTTGTACTAGTTGTTGTAGTTGTTGTTGGCACCTCACTAGTAGCGGTTGTTGTTGATTGGGTACTTGTAGTACTTGTTGTTGGTAATGTAGTAGTAATGGTTGTAGTTGGTTGAATAGTTAATGTCACTGTAGTTGATGATGGACTAGTGGTAGTTGTTGATGGTGGTGCAGTGCTTGCTGTTGAAGATGATGTTGTAGATTTAGTGGATGATATTTGCAGGGTAGTGCTTTCGGTAGTTGTTGGTGAAAGAGTGTTAGTAGTAGTAGCTGTTGGTGTAGTTGTTGTTGTTGAAGACTCACTTGTTGAGATTGTTGTTGATTGAGTACTAGTAGCACTTGTTGGTGGAAGTGTAGTAGTTGATGTTGTAGTTGGTCTAATAGTTGTTGTAACAGTTGTAGATGATGGAATAGTGTTAGCTGTAGTCGTTGGTTCAACACTGGTTGTTGAAGATGTAATTGTAGAGGTGGAGGATGATATTTGTGGTGTAGTGCTTGTGGTAGTAGTTGGTGAAAGAGTGCTAGTTGTTGTACTAGTTTGTGTAGTTGTTGTTGGCAACTCACTAGTAGAGGTTGTTGTTGATTGTGTACTAGTAGTACTTGTTGATGGTAATGTAGTAGTAGCTGTTGTAGTAGGTTGAATAGTAGATGTCACTGTTGTTGATGATTGACTAGTTGTAGTTGTAGATGGTGGAGCAGTACTGGTTGTTGAAGATAATGTTGTTGATGTGGTGGATGATATCTGTCGGGTAGTGCTTGTGGTAGTTGTTATTGGAAGAGTGCTAGTAGTAGTAGTGGTTGGTGTAGTTGTTGTTGTCGGAGACTCACTTGTTGAGGTTGCTGTTGATTGAGTACTAGTAGTACTTGTTGGTGGTAGTGTAACTGATGTTGTTGTAGTTGGTTGACTAGTGGTTGTAACAGTTGTAGATGATGGAATAGTGGTATCTGTAGTCGTTGGTGCGGTAGTGGTTGTTGAAGATGTAATTGTAGAGGTGGAGGATGATATTTGTGGTGTAGTGCTTGTGGTAGTAGTTGGTGAAAGAGTGCTAGTAGTTGTACTAGTTGGTGTAGTTGTTGTTGGCACGTCACTAGTAGCAGTTGTTGTTGATTGGGTACTTGTGGTACTTGTTGTTGGTAATGTAGTAACGGTTGTAATTGGTTGAATAGTTGTTGTCACTGTAGTTGACAGTGGACTAGTGGTAGTTGTTGTTGGTGGTGCAGTACTTGCTGTTGAAGATGATGTTGTAGATTTAGTGGATGATATTTGCGGGGTAGTACTTGCGGTAGTTGTTGGTGAAAGAGTGTTAGTAGTAGTAGTGGTTGGTGTAGTTGTTGTTGTTGAAGACTCACTTGTTGAGGTTGTTGTTGACTGAGTACTAGTAGCACTTGTTGGTGGAAGTGTAGTAGTTGATGTTGTAGTTGGTATAACAGTGGTTGTAACAGTTGTAGATGATGGAATAGTGGTTGCTGTAGTCGTTGGTTCGGCACTGGTTGTTGAAGATGTAATTTTAGAGGTGGGGGATGATAGTTTTGGTGTAGTGCTTGTGGTAGTAGTTGGTGAAAGAGTGCTAGTTGTTTTACTAGTTGGTGTAGTTGTTGTTGGCAACTCACTAGTAGAGGTTGTTGTTGATTGTGTACTAGTAGTACTTGTTGATGGTAATGTAGTAGTAGCTGTTGTAGTAGGTTGAATAGTAGATGTCACTGTTGTTGATGATTGACTAGTGGTAGTTGTAGATGGTGGAGCAGTACTGGTTGTTGAAGATGATGTTGTTGATGTGGTGGATGATATCTGTGGGATAGTGCTTGTGGTAGTTGTTACTGGAAGAGTGCTAGTAGTAGTAGTGGTTGGTGTAGTTATTGTTGTCGGAGAGTCACTTGTTGATGTTGCAGTTGGTTGAGTACTAGTAGTACTTGTTGGTGGTAGTGTAACTGATGTTGTTGTAGTTGGTTGACTAGTGGTTGTAACAGTTGTAGATGATGGAATAGTGGTAGCTGTAGTCGTTGGTTCGGTAGTGGTTGTTGAAGATGTAATTGTAGAGGTGGAGGATATTTGTGGTGTAGTGTTTGTGGTAGTAGGTGGTGAAAGAGTGCTAGTAGTTGTACTAGTTGGTGTAGTTGTTGTTGGCACCTCACTAGTAGTGGTTGTTGTTGATTGGGTACTTGTAGTACTTGTTGTTGGAAATGTAGTAGTAATGGTTGTAGTTGGTTGAATAGTTGTTGTCACTGTAGTTGATGATGGACTAGTGGTAGTTGTTGATGGTGGTGCAGTACTTGCTGTTGAAGATGATGTTGTAGATTTAGTGGATGATATTTGCAGGGTAGTGCTTGCAGTAGGTGTTGGTGAAAGAGTGTTAGTAGTAGTAGTGGTTGGTGTAGTTGTTGTTGTTGAAGACACACTTGTTGAGGTTGTTGTTGATTGAGTACTAGTAGCACTTGTTGGTGGAAGTGTAGTAGTTGATGTTGTAGTTGGTCTAATAGTAGTTGTAACAGTTGTAGATGATGGAATAGTAGTAGCTGTAGTCGTTGGTTCGGCACTGGTTGTTGAAGATGTAATTGTAGAGGTGGAGGATGATATTTGTGGTGTAGTGCTTGTAGTAGTAGTTGGTGAAAGAGTGCTAGTAGTTGTACTAGTTGGTGTAGTTGTTGTTGGCACGTCACTAGTAGTGGTTGTTGTTGATTGGGTACTTGTAGTACTTGTTGTTGTTAATGTAGTAACGGTTGTAGTTGGTTGAATAGTTGTTGTCACTGTAGTTGATGATGGACTAGTGGTAGTTGTTGTTGGTGGTGCAGTACTTGCTGTTGAAGATGATGCTGTAGATTTAGTGGATGATATTTGCGGGGTAGTGCTTGTGGTAGTTGTTGGTGAAAGAGTGCTAGTAGTAGTAGTGGTTGGTGTAGTTGTTGTTGTTGAAGACTCACTTGTTGAGGTTGTTGTTGATTGAGTACTAGTAGCACTTGTTGGTGGAAGTGTAGTAGTTGATGTTGTAGTTGGTCTAATAGTGGTTGTAAATATTGTAGATGATGGAATAGTGGTTGCTGTAGTCGTTGGTTCGGCACTGGTTGTTGAATATGTATTTGTAGAGGTGGAGGATGATATTTGTGGTGTAGTGCTTGTAATAGTAGTTGGTGAAAGAGTGCTAGTAGTTGTACTAGTTGGTGTAGTTGTTGTTGACAGCTCACTAGTAGCGGTTGTTGTTGAATGGGTACTTGTAGAACTTGTTGTTGGTAATGTGGTAGTAACGGTTGTAGTTGGCTGAATAGTTGTTGTCACTGTAGTTGATGATGGACTAGTGGTAGTTGTTGATTGTGGTGCAGTACTTGCTGTTGAAGATGATGTTGTAGATTTAGTGGATGATATTTGCAGGGTAGTGCTTTCGGTAGTTGTTGGTGAAAGAGTGTTAGTAGTAGTAGTGGTTGGTGTAGTTGTTGTTGTTGAAAACTCACTTGTTGAGGTTGTTGTTGATTGAGTACTAGTAGCACTTGTTGGTGGAAGTGTAGTAGTTGATGTTGTAGTTGGTCTAATAGTGGTTGTAACAGTTGTAGATGATGGAATAGTGGTAGCTGTAGTCGTTGGTTCGGTAGTGGTTGTTGAAGATGTAATTGTAGATGTGGAGGATGATATTTGTGGTATAGTGCTTGTGGTAGTAGTTGGTGAAAGAGTGCTAGTTGTTGTACTAGTTGGTGTAGTTGTTGTTGGCAACTCACTAGTAGAGGTTGTTGTTGATTGTGTACTAGTAGTACTTGTTGATGGTAATTTAGTAGTAGCTGTTGTAGTAGGTTGAATAGTAGATGTCACTGTTGATGATGATTGACTAGTTGTAGTTATAGATGGTGGAGCAGTACTGGTCGTTGAAGATGATGTTGTTGATGTGGTGGATAATATCTGTGGGATAGTGCTTGTGGTAGTTGTTATTGGAAGAGTGCTAGTAGTAGTAGTGGTTGGTGTAGTTGTTGTTGTCGGAGACTCACTTGTTGAGGTTGCTGTTGATTGAGTACTAGTAGTACTTGTTGGTGGTAGTGTAACTGATGTTGTTGTAGTTGGTTGACTAGTGGTTGTAACAGTTGTAGATGATGGAATAGTGGTATCTGTAGTCGTTGGTTCGGTAGTGGTTGTTGAAGATGTAATTGTAGAGGTGGAGGATGATATTGATGGTGTAGTGCTTGTGATAGTAGTTGGTGAAAGGGTGCTAGTAGTTGTACAAGTTGGTGTAGTTGTTGTTGGCACCTCACTAGTAGCGGTTGTTGTTGATTGGGTACTTGTAGTACTTGTTGTTGTTAATGTAGTAACTGTTGTAGTTGGTTGAATAGTTATTGTCACTGTAGTTGATGATGGACTAGTGGTAGTTGTTGTTGTTGGTGCAGTACTTGCTGTTGGAGATGATGTTGTAGATTTAATGGATGATATTTGCGGGGTAGTGCTTGTGGTAGTTGTTGGTGAAAGAGGGCTAGTAGTAGTAGTGGTTGGTGTAGTTGTTGTTGTTGAAGACTCACTTGTTGAGGTTGTTGTTGATTGAGTACTAGTAGCACTTGTTGATGGAAGTGTAGTAGTTGATGTTGTAGTTGGTCTAATAGTGGTTGTAACAGTTGTAGATGATGGAATACTGGTAGCTATAGTCGTTGGTTCGGTACTGGTTGTTGAAGATGTAATTGTAGAGGTGGAGGATGATATTTGTGGTGTAGTGCTTGTGGTAGTAGTTGGTGAAAGAGTGCTAGTTGTTGTACTAGTTGGTGTAGATGTTGTTGGCACCTCACCAGTAGCGGTTGTTGTTGATTGGGTACTTGTAGTACTTGTTGTTGGTAATGTGGTAGAAACGGTTGTAGTTGGTTGAATAGTTGTTGTCACTGTAGTTGATGATGGACTAGTGGTAGTTGTTGATTGTGGTGCAGTACTTGCTGTTGAAGATGATGTTGTAGATTTAGTGGATGATATTTGCAGGGTAGTGCTTGAGGTAGTTGTTGGTGAAAGAGTGTTAGTAGTAGTAGTGGTTGGTGTAATTGTTGTTGTTGAAGACTCACTTGTTGAGGTTGTTGTTGATTGAGTACTAGTAGCACTTGTTGGTGGAAGTGTAGTAGCTGATGTTGTAGTTGGTCTAATAGTGGTTGTAACAGTTGTAGATGATGGAATAGTGGTATCTGTAGTCGATGGTTCAGCACTGGTTGTTGAAGATGTAATTGTAGAGGTGGAGGATGATATTTGCGGTGTAGTGCTTGTGGTAGTAGTTGGTGAAAGAGTGCTAGTTGTTGTACTAGTTGGTGTAGTTGTTGTTGGCACCTCACTATTAGATGTTGTTGTTGATTGTGCACTAGTATTACTTGTTGATGGTAATGTAGTAGTAGCTGTTGTAGTAGGTTGAATAGTAGATGTCACTGTTGTTTGTGATTGACTAGTGGTAGTTGTAGATGGTGCAGCAGTACTGGTCGTTGAAGATGATGTTGTTGATGTGGTGGATGATATCTGTGGGGTAGTGCTTGTGGTAGATGTTATTGGAAGAGTGTTAGTAGTAGTAGTGGTTGGTGTAGTTGTTTTTGTCGGAGACTCACTTGTTGAGGCTACTGTTGATTGAGTACTAGTAGTACTTGTTGGTGGTAGTGTAACTGATGTTGTTGTAGTTGGTCCAATAGTGGTTGAAACAGTTGTAGATGATGGGATAGTGGTAGCTGTAGTCGTTGGTTTGGTAGTGGTTGTTGAAGATGTAATTGTAGAGGTGGAGGATGATATTTGTGGTGTAGTGCTTGTGGTAGTAGTTGGTGAAAGAGTGCTAGTTGTTGTACTAGTTGTTGTAGTTGTTGTTGGCAACTCACTAGTAGAGGTTGTTGTTGATTGTGTACTAGTAGTACTTGTTGATGGCAATGTAGTAGTAGCTGTTGTAGTAGGTTGAATAGTAGATGTCACTGTTGTAGATGATTGACTATTGGTAGTTGTAGATAGTGGAGCAGTACTGGACGTTGTAGATGATGTTGTTGATATGGTGGATGATATCTGTGGGGTAGTGCTTATGGTAGATGTTATTGGAAGAGTGCTAGTAAAGGTAGTGGTTGGTGTAGTTGTTGTTGTCGGAGAGTCACTTGTTGAGGTTGCTGTTGATTGAGTACTAGTAGTACTTGTTGGTGGTAGTGTAACTGATGTTGTTGTAGTTGGTTGACTAGTGGTTGTAACAGTTGTAGATGATGGAATAGTGGTATCTGTAGTCGTTGGTTCGGTAGTGGTTGTTGAAGATGTAATTGTAGAGGTGGAGGAAGATATTTGTGGTGTAGTGCTTGTGGAAGTAGTTGGTGAAAGAGTGCTAGTAGTTGTACTAGTTGGTGTAGTTGTTGTTGGCACCTCACTAGTAGCGGTTGTTGTTGATTGCGTACTAGTAGTACTTGTTGATGGTAATGTAGTAGTAGCTGTTGTAGTTGGTTGAATAGTAGATGTCACTGTTGTTGATGATTGACTAGTGGTAGTTGTAGATGGTGGAGCAGTACTGGTCGTTGAAGATGATGTTGTTGATGTGGTGGATGATATCTGTGGGATATTGCTTGTGGTAGTTGTTATTGGAAGAGTACTAGTAGTAGTAGTGGTTGGTGTAGTTGTTGTTGTCGGAGACTCACTTGTTGAGGTTGATGTTGGTTGATTACTAGTAGTACTTGTTGGTGGTAGTGTAACTGATGCTGTTGTAGTTGGTTGACTAGTGGTTGTAACAGTTGTAGATGATGGAATAGTGGTATCCATAGTCGTTGGTTCGGTAGTGGTTGTTGAAGATGTAATTGTAGAGGTGGAGTAAGATATTTGTGTTGTAGTGCTTGTGGTAGTAGTTGGTGAAAGAGTGCTAGTAGTTGTACTAGTTGGTGTAGTTGTTGCTGGCACCTCACTAGTAGCGGTTGTTGTTGATTGGGTACTTGTGGTACTTGTTGTTGGTAATGTAGTAGTAATGGTTGTAGTTGGTTGAATATTTGTTGTCACTGTAGTTGAAGATGGACTAGTGGTAGCTGTTGTTGGTAGTGCAGTACTTGCTGTTGAAGATGATGTTGTAGATTTAGTGGATGATATTTGCGGGGTAGTGCTTGTAGTAGTTGTTGGTGAAAAAGTGTTAGTAGTAGTAGTGGTTGGTGTAGTTGTTGTTGTTGAAGACTCACTTGTTGAGATTGTTGTTGATTGAGTACTAGTAGCACTTGTTGGTGGAAGTGTAGTAGTTGATGTTGTAGTTGGTCTAATAGTGGTTGTAACAGTTGTAGATGATGGAATAGTGGTTGCTGTAGTCGTTGATGTGGCACTGGTTGTTGAAGATGTAATTGTAGAGGTGGAGGATGATATTTGTGGTGTAATGCTTGTGCTAGTAGTTGGTGAAAGAGTGCTAGTTGTTTTACTAGTTGGTGTAGTTGTTGTTGGCAACTCACTAGTAGAGGTTGTTGTTGATTGTGTACTAGTAATACTTGTTGATGGTAATGTCGTAGTAGCTGTTGTAGTAGGTTGAATAGTAGATGTCACTGTTGTTGATGATTGACTAGTGGTAGTTGTAGATAGTGGAGCAGTACTGGTCGTTGAGGATGATGTTGTTGATGAGGTGGATGATATCTGTGGGGTAGTGCTTGTGGTAGTTGTTATTGGAAGAGTGCTAGTAGTAGTAGTGGAAGGTGTAGTTGTTGTTGTCGGAGACTCCCTTGTTGAGGTTACTGTTGATTGAGTACTAGTAGTACTTGTTGGTGGTAGTGTAACTGATGTTGTTGTAGTTGGTCCAATAGTGGGTGAAACAGTTGTAGATGATGGAATAGTGGTAGCTGTAGTCGTTGGTTTTGTAGTGGCTGTTGAAGATGTAATTGTAGAGGTGGAGGATGATATTTGTGGTGTAGTGCTTGTGGTAGTAGTTGGTGAAAGAGTGCTAGTTGTTGTACTAGTTGTTGTAGTTGTTGTTGGCAACTCACTAGTAGAGGTTGTTGTTGATTGTGTACTAGTAGTACTTGTTGATGGTAATGTAGTAGTAGCTGTTGTAGTAGGTTGAATAGTAGATGTCACTGTTGTAGATGATTGACTATTGGTAGTTGTAGATAGTGGAGCAGTACTGGTCGTTGTAGATGATGTTGTTGATATAGTGTTTGATATCTGTGGGGTAGTGCTTGTGGTAGTTGTTATTGGAAGAGTGCTAGTAGTAGTAGTGGTTGGTGTAGTTGTTGTTGTCGGAGACTCACTTGTTGAGGTTGCTGTTGATTGAGTACTAGTAGTACTTGTTGGTGGTAGTGTAACTGATGTTGTTGTAGTTGGTTGACTAGTGGTTGTAACAGTTGTAGATGATGGAATAGTGGTATCTGTAGTCGTTGGTTTGGTAGGGGTTGTTGAAGATGTAATTGTAGAGGTGGAGGAAGATATTTGTGGTGTAGTGCTTGTGGTAGTAGTTGGTGAAAGAGTGCTAGTAGTTGTACTAGTTGGTGTAGTTGTTGTTGGCACCTCACTAGTAGCGGTTGTTGTTGATTGTGTACTAGTAGTACTTGTTGATGGTAATGTAGTAGTAGCTGTTGTTGTTGGTTGAATAGTAGATGTCACTGTTGTTGATGATTGACTAGTGGTAGTTGTAGATGGTGGAGCATTACTGGTCGTTGAAGATGATGTTGTTGATGTGGTGGATGATATCTGTGGGATATTGCTTGTGGTAGTTGTTATTGGAAGAGTGCTAGTAGTAGTAGTGGTTGGTGTAGTTGTTGTTGTCGGAGACTCACTTGTTGAGGTTGCTGTTGGTTGAGTACTAGTAGTACTTGTTGGTGGTAGTGTAACTGGTGTTGTTGTAGTTGGCTGACTAGTGGTTGTAACAGTTGTAGATGATGGAATAGTGGTATCTGTAGTAGTTGGTTCGGTGGTGGTTGTTAAAGATGTAATTGTAGAGGTGGAGGAAGATATTGGTGGTGTAGTGCTTTTGGTAGTAGTTGGTGAAAGAGTGCTAGTAGTTGTACTACTTGGTGTAGTTGTTGTTGGCACCTCACTAGTAGCGGTTGTTGTTGATTGGGTACTTGTGGAACTTGTTGTTGGTAATGTAGTAGTAATGGTTGTAGTTGGTTGAATATTTGTTGTCACTGTAGTTGAAGATGGACTAGTGGTAGTTGTTGTTGGTGGTGCAGTACTTGCTGTTGAAGATGATGTTGTAGATTTAGTGGATGATATTTGCGGGGTAGTGCTTGTAGTAGTTGTTGGTGAAAAAGTGCTAGTAGTAGTAGTGGTTGGTGTAGTTGTTGTTGTTGAAGACTCACTTGTTGAGATTGTTGTTGATTGAGTACTAGTAGCACTTGTTGGTGGAAGTGTAGTAGTTGATGTTGTAGTTGGTCTAATAGTGGTTGTAACAGTTGTAGATGATGGAATAGTGGTTGCTGTAGTCGTTGGTTTGGCACTGGTTGTTGAAGATGTAATTGTAGAGGTGGAGGATGATATTTGTGGTGTAATGCTTGTGGTAGTAGTTGGTGAAAGAGTGCTAGTTGTTGTACTAGTTGGTGTAGTTGTTGTTGGCAACTCACTAGTAGAGGTTGTTGTTGATTGTGTACTAGTAGTACTTGTTGATGGTAATGTCGTAGTAGCTGTTGTAGTAGGTTGAATAGTAGATGTCACTTTTTTTGATGACTGACTAGTGGTAGTTGTAGATAGTGGAGCAGTATTGGTCGTTGAGGATGATGTTGTTGATGAGGTGGATGATATCTGTGGGGTTGTGCTTGTGGTAGTTGTTATTGGAAGAGTGCTAGTAGTAGTAGTGGTTGGTGTAGTTGTTGTTGTCGGAGACTCACTTGTTGAGGTTGCTGTTGATTGAGTACTAGTAGTACTTGTTGGTGGTAGTGTAACTGATGTTGTTGTAGTTGGTACAATAGTGGTTGAAACAATTGTAGATGATGGAATAGTGGTAGCTGTAGTCGTTGGTTTGGTAGTGGTTGTTGAAGATGTACTTGTAGAGGTGGAGGATGATATTTGTGGTGTAGTGCCTTTGGTAGTAGTTGGTGAAAGAGTGCTAGTTGTTGTACTAGTTGGTGTAGTTGTTGTTGGCAACTCACTAGTAGAGGTTGTTGTTGATTGTGTACTAGTAGTACTTGTTGATGGTAATGTAGTAGTAGCTGTTGTAGTAGGTTGAATAGTAGATGTCACTGTTGTAGATGATTGACTAGTGGTAGTTGTAGATAGTGGAGCAGCACTGGTCGTTGAAGATGATGTTATTGATATGGTGGATGATATCTGTCGGGTAGTGCTTGTGGTAGATGTTATTGGAAGAGTGCTAGTAGTAGTAGTGGTTGGTGTAGTTGTTGTTGTCGAAGACTCACTTGTTGAGGTTGCTGTTGACTGAGTACTAGTAGTACTTGTTGGTGGTAGTGTATCTGATGTTGTTGTAGTTGGTTGACTAGTGGTTGTAACAGTTGTAGATGATGGAAAAGTGGTATCTGTAGTCGTTGGTTCGGTAGTGGTTGTTGAAGATGCAATTGTAGAGGTGGAGGAAGATATTTGTGGTGTAGTGCTTGTGGTAGTAGTTGGTGAAAGAGTGCTAGTAGTTGTACTAGTTGGTGTAGTTGTTGTTGGCACCTCACTAGTAGCAGTTGTTGTTGAATGGGTAATTGTGGTACTTGTTGTTGGTAATGTAGAAGTAACGGTTGTAGTTGGTTGAATAGTTGTTGTCACTGTAGTTGATGATGGACTAGTGGTAGTTGTTGTTGGTGGTGCAGTACTTTCTGTTGAAGATGATGTTGTAGATTTAGTGGATGATATTTGCGGGGTAGTGCTTGCGGTAGTTGTTGGTGAAAGAGTGCTAGTAGTAGTAGTGGTTGGTGTAGTTGCTGTTGTTGAAGACACACTTGTTGAGGTTGTTGTTGATTGAGTACTAGTAGCACTTGTTGGTGGAAGTGTAGTAGTTGATGTTGTAGTTGGTCTAATAGTGGTTGTAACAGTTGTAGATGATGGAATAGTGGTAGCTGTAGTCGTTGGTACAGCACTGGTTGTTGAAGATGTAATTGTAGAGGTGGAAGATGATATTTGTGGTTTAGTGCTTGAGGAAGTAGTTGGTGAAAGAGTGCTAGTTGTTTTACTAGTTGGTGTAATTGTTGTTGGCAACTCACTAGTAGAGGTTGTTGTTGATTGTGTACTAGTAGTACTTGTTGATGGTAATGTAGTAGTAGCTGTTGTAGTAGGTTGAATAGTAGATTTCACTGTTGTTGACGATTGACTAGTGGTAGTTGTAGATGGTGGAGCAGTACTGGTCGTTGAAGATGATGTTGTTGATGTGGTGGATGATATCTGTTGGATAGTGCTTGTTGTAGTTGGTATTGGAAGAGTGCTAGTAGTAGTAGTAGTGGTTGGTGTAGATGTTGTTGTCGTAGATTCACCTGTTGAGGATGCTGTTGGTTGAGTACTAGTAGTACTTGTTGGTGGTAGTGTAACTGATGTTGTTGTAGCTGGTTGACTAGTGGTTGTAACAGTTGTAGATGATGGAATAGTGGTAGCTGTAGTCGTTGGTTCGGTAGTGGTTGTTGAAGATGTAATTGTAGAGGTGGAGGAAGATATTTGTGGTGTAGTGCTTGTGGTAGTAGTTGGTGAAAGAGTGCTAGTAGTTGTACTAGTTGGTGTAGTTGTTGTTGGCACCTCACTAGTAGCAGTTGTTGTTGATTGGGCACTTGTGGTACTTGTTGTTGGTAATGTATTAGTAATGGTTGTAGTTGGTTGAATAGTTGTTGTCACTGCAGTTGAAGATGGACTAGTGGTAGTTGTTGTTGGTGGTGCAGTACTTGCTGTTGAAGATGATGTTGTAGATTTAGTGGATGATATTTGCGGGGTAGTGCTTGTGGTAGTTGTTGGTGAAAGAGTGTTAGTAGTAGTAGTGGTTGGTGTAGTTGTTGTTGTTGAAGACTCACTTGTTGAGATTGTTGTTGATTGAGTACTAGTAGCACTTGTTGGTGGAAGTGTAGTAGTTGAAGTAGTAGTTGGTCTAATAGTGGTTGTAACAGTTGTAGATGATTTAATACTGGTTGCTGTAGTCGTTTGTTTGGCACTGGTTGTTGAAGATGTAATTGTAGAGGTGGAGGATGATATTTGTGGTGTAGTGCTTGTGGTAGTAGTTGGTGAAAGAGTGCTAGTTGTTGTACTAGTTGGTGTAGTTGTTGTTGGCAACTCACTAGTTGAGGTTGTTGTTGATTGTGTACTAGTAGTACTTGTTGATGGTAATGTCGTAGTAGCTGTTGTAGTAGGTTGAATAGTAGATGTCACTGTTGTTGATGATTGACTAGTGGTAGTTGTAGATAGTGGAGCAGTACTGGTCGTTGAGGATGATGTTGTTGATGAGGTGGATGATATCTGTGGGGTAGTGCTTGTGGTAGTTGTTATTGGAAGAGTGCTAGTAGTAGTAGTGGTTGGTGTAGTTGTTGTTGTCGGAGACTCACTTGTTGAGGTTGCTGTTGATTGAGCACTAGTAGTACTTGTTGGTGGTAGTATAACTGATGTTGTTGTAGTTGGTCCAATAGTGGTTGAAAAAGTTGTAGATGATGAAATAGTGGTAGCTGTAGTCGTTGGTTTGGTAGTGGTTGTTGAAGATGTAATTGTAGAGGTGGAGGATGATATTTGTGGTGTAGTGCTTGTGGTAGTAGTTGGTGAAAGAGTGCTAGTTGTTGTACTAGATGTTGTAGTTGTTGTTGGCAACTCACTAGTAGAGGTTGTTGTTGATTGTGTACTAGTACTACTTGTTGATGGTAATGTCGTAGTAGCTGTTGTAGTAGGTTGAATAGTAGATGTCACTGTTGTAGATGATTGACTAGTGGTAGTTGTAGATAGTGGAGCAGTACTGGTCGTTGAAGATAATGTTGTTGATATGGTGGATGATATCTGTCGGGTAGTGCTTGTGGTAGATGTTATTGGAAGAGTGCTAGTAGTAGTGGTGGTTGGTGTAGTTGTTGTTGTCGGAAACTCACTTGTTGAGGTTGCTGTTGATTGAGTACTAGTAGTACTTGTTGGTGGTAGTGTATCTGATGTTGTTGTAGTTGGTTGACTAGTGGTTGTAACAGTTGTAGATGATGGAATAGTGGTATATGTAGTCGTTGGTTCGGTAGTGGTTGTTGAAGATGTAATTGTAGAGGTGGAGGATGATATTTGTGGTGGAGTGCTTGTGGTAGTAGTTGGTGAAAGAGTGCTAGTTGTTGTATTAGTTGGTGTAGTTGTTGGCAACTCACTAGTAGAGGTTGTTGTTGATTGTGTACTAGTAGTACTTGTTGATGGTAATGTCGTAGTAGCTGATGTAGTAGGTTGAATAGTAGATGTCACTGTTGTTGATGATTGACTAGTGTTAGTTGTAGATAGTGGAGCAGTACTGGTCGTTGAGGATGATGTTGTTGATGAGGTGGATGATATCTGTGGGGTTGTGCTTCTGGTAGTTGTTATTGGAAGAGTGCTAGTAGTAGTAGTGGTTGGTGTAGTTGTTGTTGTCGGAGACTCACTCGTTGAGGTTGCTGTTGATTGAGTACTAGTAGTACTTGTTGGTGGTAGTGTAACTGATGTTGTTGTAGTTGGTACAATAGTGGTTGAAACAATTGTAGATGATGGAATAGTGGTAGCTGTAGTCGTTGGTTTGGTAATGGTTGATGAAGATGTAATTGTAGAGGTGGAGGATGATATTTGTGGTGTAGTGCTTGTGGTAGTAGTTGGTGAAAGAGTGCTAGTTGTAGTACTAGTTGGTGTAGTTGTTGTTGGCAACTCACTATTTAAGGTTGTTGTTGATTGTGTACTAGTAGTACTTGTTGATGGTAATGTATTAGTAGCTGTTGTAGTAGGTTGAATAGTAGATGTCACTGTTGCAGATGATTGGCTAGTGGTAGTTGTAGATAGTGGAGCAGTACTGGTCGTTGAAGATGATGTTGTTGATATGGTGGATGATATCTGTTGGGTAGTGCTTGTGGTAGATGTTATTGGAAGAGTGCTAGTAGTAGTAGTGGTTGGTGTAGTTGTTGTTGTCGGAGACTCACTTGTTGAGGTTGCTGTTGACTGAGTACTAGTAGTACTTGTTGGTGGTAGTGTATCTGATGTTGTTGTAGTTGGTTGACTAGTGGTTGTAACAGTTGTAGATGATGGAAAAGTGGTATCTGTAGTCATTGGTTCGGTAGTGGTTGTTGAAGATGCAATTGTAGAGGTGGAGGATGATATTTGTGGTGTAGTGCTTTTGGTAGTAGTTGGTGAAAGAGTGCTAGTAGTTGTACTAGTTGGTGCAGTTGTTGTTGGCACCTCACTAGTAGCGGTTGTTGTTGAATGGGTACTTGTGGTACTTGTTGTTGGTAATGTAGAAGTAACGGTTGTAGTTGGTTGAATAGTTGTTGTCACTGAGGTTGATGATGGACTAGTGGTAGTTGTTGTTGGTGGTGCAGTACTTGCTGTTGAAGATGATGTAGATTTAGTGGATGATATTTGCAGGGTAGTGCTTGCGGTAGTTATTGGTGAAAGAGTGCTAGTAGTAGTAGTGGCTGGTGTAGTTGTTGTTGTTGAAGACACACTTGTTGAGGTTGTTGTTGATTGAGTACTAGTAGCACTTGTTGGTGGAAGTGTAGTAGTTGATGTTGTAGTTGGTCTAATAGTGGTTGTAACAGTTGTAGATGATGGAATAGTGGTAGCTGTAGTCGTTGGTTTGGTAGTGGTTGTTGAAGATGTAATTGTAGAGGTGGAGGATGATATTTGTGGTGTAGTGCTTGTGGTAGTAGTTGGTGAAAGAGTGCTAGTAGTTGTACTAGTTGGTGTAGTTGTTGTTGGCAACTCACTAGTAGAGGTTGTTGTTGATTGTGTACTAGTAGTACTTGTTGATGGTAATGTAGTAGTAGCTGTTGTAGTAGGTTGAATAGTAGATGCCACTGTTGTTGATGATTGACTAGTGGTAGTTGTAGATGGTGGAGCAGTACTGGTCGTTGAAGATGATGTTGTTGATGTGGTGGATGATATCTGTGGGGTAGTGCTTGTGGTAGTTGTTATTGGAAGAGTGCTAGTAGTAGTAGTGGTTGGTGTAGTTGTTGTTGTCGGAGACTCACTTGTTGAAGTTGCTGTTGGTTGAGTACTAGTAGTACTTGTTGGTGGTAGTGTAACTGATGTTGTTGTAGTTGGTTGACTAGAGATTGTAACAGTTGTAGATGATGGAATAGTGGTAGCTGTAGGAACTGGTACGGTAGTGGTTGTTGAAGATGTAATTGTAGAGGTGGAGGAAGATATTTGTGGTGTAGTGCTTGTGGCAGTAGTTGGTGAAAGAGTGCTAGTAGTTGTACTAGTTGGTGTAGTTGTTGTTGGCACCTCACTAGTAGAGGTTGTTGTTGATTGGGTACTTGTGGTACTTGTTGTTGGTAATGTAGTAGTAATGTTTGTAGTTGGTTGAATAGTTGTTGTCACTGTAGTTGATGATGGACTAGTGGTAGTTGTTGTTGGTGGTGCAGTACTTGCTGTTGAAGATGATGTTGTAGATTTAGTGGATGATATTTGTGGGATAGTGCTTGTGGTAGTTGTTGGTGAAAGAGTGTTAGTAGTAGTAGTGGTTGGTGTAGTTGTTGTTGTTGAAGACTCACTTGTTGAGATTGTTGTTGATTGAGTACTAGTAGCACTTGTTGGTGGAAGTGTAGTAGTTGATGTTGTAGTTGGTGTAATAGTGGTTGTAACAGTTGTAGATGATGGAATAGTGGTTGCTGTAGTCGTTGGTTTGGCACTGGTTGTTGAAGATGTAATTGTAGAGGTGGAGGATGATATTTGTGGTGTAGTGCTTGTGGTAGTAGTTGGTGAATGAGTGCTAGTTGTTGTACTAGTTGGTGTAGTTGTTGCTGGCAACTCACTAGAAGAGGTTGTTGTTGATTGTGTACTAGTAGTACTTGTTGATGGTAATGTCGTAGTAGCTGTTGTAGTAGGTTGAATAGTAGATGTCACTGTTGTTGATGATTGACTAGTGGTAGTTGTAGATAGTGGAGCAGTACTGGTCATTGAGGATGATGTTGTTGATGAGGTGGATGATATCTGTGAGGTAGTGCTTGTGGTAGTTGTCGGAGGCTCACTTGTTGAGGTTGCTGTTGATTGAGTACTAGTAGTACTTGTTGGTGGTAGTGTAACTGATGTTGTTGTAGTTGGTCCAATAGTGGTTGTAACAGTTGTAGATGATGGAATAGTGGTAGCTGTAGTCGTTGGGTTGGTAGTGGTTGTTGAAGATGCAATTGTAGAGGTGGAGGATGATATTTGTGGTGTAGTGATTGTGGTAGTAGTTGGTGAAAGAGTGCTAGTTGTTTTACTATTTGGTGTAGTTGTTGTTGGCAACTCACTTGTAGAGGTTGTTGTTGATTGTGTACTAGTAGTACTTGTTGATGGCAATGTAGTAGTAGCTGTTGTAGTAGGTTGAATGGTAGATGTCACTGTTGTAGATGATTGACTAGTGGTAGTTGTAGATAGTGGAGCTGTACTGGTTGTTGAAGATGATGTTGTTGATATGGTGGATGATATCTGTCGGGTAGTGCTTGTGGTAGATGTTATTGGAAGAGTGCTAGTAGTAGTAGTGGTTGGTGTAGTTGTTGTTGTCGGAGACTCACTTGTTGAGGTTGCTGTTGATTGAGTACTAGTAGTACTTGTTGGTGGTAGTGTAACTGATGTTGTTGTAGTTGGGTGACTTGTGGTTGTAACAGTTGTAGATAATGGAATAGTGGTATCTGTAGTCGTTGGTTCGGTAGTGGTTGTTGAAGATGTAATTGTAGAGGTGGAGGATGATATTTGTGGTGTAGTGCTTGTGGTAGTAGTTGGTGAAAGAGTGTTAGTAGTTGTACTAGTTGGTGTTGTTGTTGTTGGCACCTCACTAGTAGAGGTTGTCGTTGAATAGGTTCTTGTGGTACTTGTTGTTGGTAATGTAGTAGTAACGGTTGTAGTTGGTCGAATAGCTGTTGTCACTGTAGTTGATGATGGACTAGTGGTAGTTGTTGTTGGTAATGCAGTACTTGCTGTTGAAGATGATGTTGTAGATTTAGTGGTTGATATTTGCGGGGTAGTGCTTGTGGTAGTTTTTGGTGAAAGAGTGCTAGTAGTAGTAGTGGTTGGTGTAGTTGTTGTTGTTGAAGACACACTTGTTGAGGTTGTTGTTGATTGAGTACTAGTAGCACTTGTTGGTGGAAGTGTAGTAGTTGATGTTGTAGTTGGTCTAATAGTGGTTGTAACAGTTGTAGATGATGGAATAGTGGTAGCTGTAGTCGTTGGTTCAGCACTGGTTGTTGAAGATGTAATTGTAGATGTGGAGGATGATATTTGTGGTGTAGTGCTTGTGGTAGTAGTTGGTGAAAGAGTGCTAGTAGTTGTACTATTTGGTGTAGTTGTTGTTGGCAACTCACTAGTAGAGGTTGTTGTTGATTGTGTGCTAGTAGTACTTGTTGATGGCAATGTAGTAGTAGCTGTTGTAGTAGGTTGAATAGTAGATGTCATTGTTGTAGATGATTGACTAGTTGCAGTTATAGATGGTGGAGCAGTACTGGTCGTTGAAGATGATGTTGTTGATGTGGTGGATGATATCTGTGGGGTAGTGCTTGTGGTAGTTGTTATTGGAAGAGTGCTAGTAGTAGTAGTGGTTGGTGTACTTGTTGTTGTTGAAGACTCACTTGTTGAGGTTTTTGTTGATTGAGTACTAGTAGTACTTGTTGGTGGTAGTGTAACTGATGTTGTTGTAGTTGGTCTAATAGTGGTTGTAACAGTTGTAGATGATGGAATAGTGGTAGCTGTAGTCGTTGGTTTGGTAGTGGTTGTTGAAGATGTAATTGTAGAGGTGGAGGATGATATTTGTGGTGTAGTGCTTGTTGTAGTAGTTGGTGAAAGAGTGCTAGTTGTTGTACTAGTTGGTGTAGTTGTTGTTGGCAACTCACTAGTAGAGGTTGTTGTTGATTGTGTACTAGTAGTACTTGTTGATGGTAATGTAGTAGTAGCTGTTGTAGTAGGTTGAATAGTAGATGTCACTGTTGTAGATGATTGGCTAGTGGTAGTTGTAGATAGTGGAGCAGTACTGGTCGTTGAAGATGATGTTGTTGATATGGTGGATGATATCTGTCGGGTAGTGCTTGTGGTAGATGTTATTGGAAGAGTGCTAGTAGTAGTAATGGTTGGTGTAGTTGTTGTTGTCGGAGACTCACTTGTTGAGGTTGCTGTTGACTGAGTACTAGTAGTACTTGTTGGTGGTAGTGTATCTGATGTTGTTGTAGTTGGTTGACTAGTGGTTGTAACAGTTGTAGATGATGGAAAAGTGGTATCTGTAGTCGTTGGTTCGGTAGTGGTTGTTGAAGATGCAATTGTAGAGGTGGAGGATGATATTTGTGGTGTAGTGCTTTTGGTAGTAGTTGGTGAAAGAGTGCTAGTAGTTGTACTAGTTGGTGTAGTTGTTGTTGGCACCTCACTAGTAGCGGTTGTTGTTGAATGGGTACTTGTGGTACTTGTTGTTGGTAATGTAGAAGTAACGGTTGTAGTTGGTTGAATAGTTGTTGTCACTGTAGTTGATGATGGACTAGTGGTAGTTGTTGTTGGTGGTGCAGTACTTGCTGTTGAAGATGATGTAGATTTAGTGGATGATATTTGCGGGGTAGTGCTTGCGGTAGTTGTTGGTGAAAGAGTGCTAGTAGTAGTAGTGGCTGGTGTAGTTGTTGTTGTTGAAGACACACTTGTTGAGGTTGTTGTTGATTGAGTACTAGTAGCACTTGTTGGTGGAAGTGTAGTAGTTGATGTTGTAGTTGGTCTAATAGTGGTTGTAACAGTTGTAGATGATGGAATAGTGGTAGCTGTAGTCGTTGGTTCAGAACTGGTTGTTGAAGATGTAATTGTAGAGGTGGAGGATGATATTTGTGGTGTAGTGCTTGTGGTAGTAGTTGGTGAAAGAGTGCTAGTTGTTCTACTAGTTGGTGTAGTTGTTGTTGGCAACTCACTAGTAGAGGTTGTTGTTGATTGTGTACTAGTAGTACTTGTTGATGGTAATGTAGTAGTAGCTGTTGTAGTAGGTTGAATAGTAGATGCCACTGTTGTTGATGATTGACTAGTGGTAGTTGTAGATGGTGGAGCAGTACTGGTCGTTGAAGATGATGTTGTTGATGTGGTGGATGATATCTGTGGGGTAGTGCTTGTGGTAGTTGTTATTGGAAGAGTGCTAGTAGTAGTAGTGGTTGGTGTAGTTGTTGTTGTTGAAGACTCACTTGTTGAGATTGTTGTTGATTGAGTACTAGTAGCACTTGTTGGTGGAAGTGTAGTAGTTGATGTTGTAGTTGGTCTAATAGTGGTTGTAACAATTGTAGATGATGGAATAGTGGTTGCTGTAGTCGTTGGTTTGGCACTGGTTGTTGAAGATGTAATTGTAGAGGTGGAGGATGATATTTTTGGTGTAGTGCTTGTGGTAATAGTTGGTGAATGAGTGCTAGTTGTTGTACTAGTTGGTGTAGTTGTTGTTGGCAACTCACTAGAAGAGGTTGTTGTTGATTGTGTACTAGTAGTACTTGTTGATGGTAATGTCGTAGTAGCTGTTGTAGTAGGTTGAATAGTAGATGTCACTGTTGTTGATGATTGACTAGTGGTAGTTGTAGATAGTGGAGCAGTACTGGTCATTGAGGATGATGTTGTTGATGAGGTGGATGATATCTGTGGGGTAGTGCTTGTGGTAGTTGTCGGAGGCTCACTTGTTGAGGTTGCTGTTGATTGAGTACTAGTAGTACTTGTTGGTGGTAGTGTAAGTGATGTTGTTGTAGTTGGTCCAATAGTGGTTGTAACAGTTGTAGATGATGGAATAGTGGTAGCTGTAGTCGTTGGTTTGGTAGTGGTTGTTGAAGATGCAATTGTAGAGGTGGAGGATGATATTTGTGGTGTAGTGATTGTGGTAGTAGTTGGTGAAAGAGTGCTAGTTGTTTTACTAGTTGGTGTAGTTGTTGTTGGCAACTCACTTGTAGAGGTTGTTGTTGATTGTGTACTAGTAGTACTTGTTGATGGCAATGTAGTAGTAGCTGTTGTAGTAGGTTGAATAGTAGATGTCACTGTTGTAGATGATTGACTAGTGGTAGTTGTAGATAGTGGAGCAGTACTGGTTGTTGAAGATGATGTTGTTGATATGGTGGATGATATCTGTGGGGTAGTGCTTGTGGTAGATGTTATTGGAAGAGTGCTAGTAGTAGTAGTGGTTGGTGTAGTTGTTGTTGTCGGAGACTCACTTGTTGAGGTTGCTGTTGATTGAGTACTAGTAGTACTTGTTGGTGGTAGTGTAACTGATGTTGTTGTAGTTGGGTGACTAGTGGTTGTAACAGTTGTAGATAATGGAATAGTGGTATCTGTAGTCGTTGGTTCGGTAGTGGTTGTTGAAGATGTAATTGTAGAGGTGGAGGATGATATTTGTGGTGTAGTGCTTGTGGTAGTAGTTGGTGAAAGAGTGTTAGTAGTTGTACTAGTTGGTGTTGTTGTTGTTGGCGCCTCACTAGTAGAGGTTGTCGTTGAATAGGTACTTGTGGTACTTGTTGTTGGTAATGTAGTAGTAACGGTTGTAGTTGGTCGAATAGCTGTTGTCACTGTAGTTGATGATGGACTAGTGATAGTTGTTGTTGGTAATGCAGTACTTGCTGTTGAAGATGATGTTGTAGATTTAGTGGTTGATATTTGCGGGGTAGTGCTTGTGGTAGTTGTTGGTGAAAGAGTGCTAGTAGTAGTAGTGGTTGGTGTAGTTGTTGTTGTTGAAGACACACTTGTTGAGGTTGTTGTTGATTGAGTACTAGTAGCACTTGTTGGTGGAAGTGTAGTAGCTGAAGTTGTAGTTGGTCTAATAGTGGTTGTAACAGTTGTAGATGATGGAATAGTGGTAGCTGTAGTCGTTGGTTCAGCACTGGTTGTTGAAGATGTAATTGTAGATGTGGAGGATGATATTTGTGGTGTAGTGCTTGTGGTAGTAGTTGGTGAAAGAGTGCTAGTAGTTGTACTAGTTGGTGTAGTTGTTGTTGGCAACTCACTAGTAGAGGTTGTTGTTGATTGTGTGCTAGTAGTACTTGTTGATGGTAATGTAGTAGTAGCTGTTGTAGTAGGTTGAATAGTAGATGTCACTGTTGTAGATGATTGACTAGTTGCAGTTGTAGATGGTGGAGCAGTACTGGTCGTTGAAGATGATGTTGTTGATGTTGTGGATGATATCTGTGGGGTAGTGCTTGTGGTAGTTGTTATTGGAAGAGTGCTAGTAGTAGTAGTGGTTGGTGTAGCTGTTGTTGTTGAAGACTCACTTGTTGAGGTTTTTGTTGATTGAGTACTAGTAGTACTTGTTGGTGGTAGTGTAACTGATGTTGTTGTAGTTGGTCTAATAGTGGTTGTAACAGTTGTAGATGATGGAATAGTGGTAGCTGTAGTCGTTGGTTCAGAACTGGTTGTTGAAGATGTAATTGTAGAGGTGGAGGATGATATTTGTGGTGTAGTGCTTGTGGTAGTAGTTGGTGAAAGAGTGCTAGTTGTTCTACTAGTTGGTGTAGTTGTTGTTGGCAACTCACTAGTAGAGGTTGTTGTTGATTGTGTACTAGTAGTACTTGTTGATGGTAATGTAGTAGTAGCTGTTGTAGTAGGTTGAATAGTAGATGCCACTGTTGTTGATGATTGACTAGTGGTAGTTGTAGATGGTGGAGCAGTACTGGTCGTTGAAGATGATGTTGTTGATGTGGTGGATGATATCTGTGGGGTAGTGCTTGTGGTAGTTGTTATTGGAAGAGTGCTAGTAGTAGTAGTGGTTGGTGTAGTTGTTGTTGTTGAAGACTCACTTGTTGAGATTGTTGTTGATTGAGTACTAGTAGCACTTGTTGGTGGAAGTGTAGTAGTTGATGTTGTAGTTGGTCTAATAGTGGTTGTAACAATTGTAGATGATGGAATAGTGGTTGCTGTAGTCGTTGGTTTGGCACTGGTTGTTGAAGATGTAATTGTAGAGGTGGAGGATGATATTTTTGGTGTAGTGCTTGTGGTAATAGTTGGTGAATGAGTGCTAGTTGTTGTACTAGTTGGTGTTGTTGTTGTTGGCAACTCACTAGAAGAGGTTGTTGTTGATTGTGTACTAGTAGTAAATGTTGATGGTAATGTCGTAGTAGCTGTTGTAGTAGGTTGAATAGTAGATGTCACTGTTGTTGATGATTGACTAGTGGTAGTTGTAGATAGTGGAGCAGTACTGGTCATTGAGGATGATGTTGTTGATGAGGTGGATGATATCTGTGGGGTAGTGCTTGTGGTAGTTGTCGGAGGCTCACTTGTTGAGGTTGCTGTTGATTGAGTACTAGTAGTACTTGTTGGTGGTAGTGTAAGTGATGTTGTTGTAGTTGGTCCAATAGTGGTTGTAACAGTTGTAGATGATGGAATAGTGGTAGCTGTAGTCGTTGGTTTGGTAGTGGTTGTTGAAGATGCAATTGTAGAGGTGGAGGATGATATTTGTGGTGTAGTGATTGTGGTAGTAGTTGGTGAAAGAGTGCTAGTTGTTTTACTAGTTGGTGTAGTTGTTGTTGGCAACTCACTTGTAGAGGTTGTTGTTGATTGTGTACTAGTAGTACTTGTTGATGGCAATGTAGTAGTAGCTGTTGTAGTAGGTTGAATAGTAGATGTCACTGTTGTAGATGATTGACTAGTGGTAGTTGTAGATAGTGGAGCAGTACTGGTTGTTGAAGATGATGTTGTTGATATGGTGGATGATATCTGTGGGGTAGTGCTTGTGGTAGATGTTATTGGAAGAGTGCTAGTAGTAGTAGTGGTTGGTGTAGTTGTTGTTGTCGGAGACTCACTTGTTGAGGTTGCTGTTGATTGAGTACTAGTAGTACTTGTTGGTGGTAGTGTAACTGATGTTGTTGTAGTTGGGTGACTAGTGGTTGTAACAGTTGTAGATAATGGAATAGTGGTATCTGTAGTCGTTGGTTCGGTAGTGGTTGTTGAAGATGTAATTGTAGAGGTGGAGGATGATATTTGTGGTGTAGTGCTTGTGGTAGTAGTTGGTGAAAGAGTGTTAGTAGTTGTACTAGTTGGTGTTGTTGTTGTTGGCGCCTCACTAGTAGAGGTTGTCGTTGAATAGGTACTTGTGGTACTTGTTGTTGGTAATGTAGTAGTAACGGTTGTAGTTGGTCGAATAGCTGTTGTCACTGTAGTTGATGATGGACTAGTGATAGTTGTTGTTGGTAATGCAGTACTTGCTGTTGAAGATGATGTTGTAGATTTAGTGGTTGATATTTGCGGGGTAGTGCCTGTGGTAGTTGTTGGTGAACGAGTGCTAGTAGTAGTAGTGGTTGGTGTAGTTGTTGTTGTTGTTGAAGACACACTTGTTGAGGTTGTTGTTGATTGAGTACTAGTAGCACTTGTTGGTGGAAGTGTAGTAGCTGAAGTTGTAGTTGGTCTAATAGTGGTTGTAACAGTTGTAGATGATGGAATAGTGGTAGCTGTAGTCGTTGGTTCAGCACTGGTTGTTGAAGATGTAATTGTAGATGTGGAGGATGATATTTGTGGTGTAGTGCTTGTGGTAGTAGTTGGTGAAAGAGTGCTAGTAGTTGTACTAGTTGGTGTAGTTGTTGTTGGCAACTCACTAGTAGAGGTTGTTGTTGATTGTGTGCTAGTAGTACTTGTTGATGGTAATGTAGTAGTAGCTGTTGTAGTAGGTTGAATAGTAGATGTCACTGTTGTAGATGATTGACTAGTTGCAGTTGTAGATGGTGGAGCAGTACTGGTCGTTGAAGATGATGTTGTTGATGTTGTGGATGATATCTGTGGGGTAGTGCTTGTGGTAGTTGTTATTGGAAGAGTGCTAGTAGTAGTAGTGGTTGGTGTAGCTGTTGTTGTTGAAGACTCACTTGTTGAGGTTTTTGTTGATTGAGTACTAGTAGTACTTGTTGGTGGTAGTGTAACTGATGTTGTTGTAGTTGGTCTAATAGTGGTTGTAACAGTTGTAGATGATGGAATAGTGGTAGCTGTAGTCGTTGGTTCAGAACTGGTTGTTGAAGATGTAATTGTAGAGGTGGAGGATGATATTTGTGGTGTAGTGCTTGTGGTAGTAGTTGGTGAAAGAGTGCTAGTTGTTCTACTAGTTGGTGTAGTTGTTGTTGGCAACTCACTAGTAGAGGTTGTTGTTGATTGTGTACTAGTAGTACTTGTTGATGGTAATGTAGTAGTAGCTGTTGTAGTAGGTTGAATAGTAGATGCCACTGTTGTTGATGATTGACTAGTGGTAGTTGTAGATGGTGGAGCAGTACTGGTCGTTGAAGATGATGTTGTTGATGTGGTGGATGATATCTGTGGGGTAGTGCTTGTGGTAGTTGTTATTGGAAGAGTGCTAGTAGTAGTAGTGGTTGGTGTAGTTGTTGTTGTTGAAGACTCACTTGTTGAGATTGTTGTTGATTGAGTACTAGTAGCACTTGTTGGTGGAAGTGTAGTAGTTGATGTTGTAGTTGGTCTAATAGTGGTTGTAACAATTGTAGATGATGGAATAGTGGTTGCTGTAGTCGTTGGTTTGGCACTGGTTGTTGAAGATGTAATTGTAGAGGTGGAGGATGATATTTTTGGTGTAGTGCTTGTGGTAATAGTTGGTGAATGAGTGCTAGTTGTTGTACTAGTTGGTGTAGTTGTTGTTGGCAACTCACTAGAAGAGGTTGTTGTTGATTGTGTACTAGTAGTACTTGTTGATGGTAATGTCGTAGTAGCTGTTGTAGTAGGTTGAATAGTAGATGTCACTGTTGTTGATGATTGACTAGTGGTAGTTGTAGATAGTGGAGCAGTACTGGTCATTGAGGATGATGTTGTTGATGAGGTGGATGATATCTGTGGGGTAGTGCTTGTGGTAGTTGTCGGAGGCTCACTTGTTGAGGTTGCTGTTGATTGAGTACTAGTAGTACTTGTTGGTGGTAGTGTAAGTGATGTTGTTGTAGTTGGTCCAATAGTGGTTGTAACAGTTGTAGATGATGGAATAGTGGTAGCTGTAGTCGTTGGTTTGGTAGTGGTTGTTGAAGATGCAATTGTAGAGGTGGAGGATGATATTTGTGGTGTAGTGATTGTGGTAGTAGTTGGTGAAAGAGTGCTAGTTGTTTTACTAGTTGGTGTAGTTGTTGTTGGCAACTCACTTGTAGAGGTTGTTGTTGATTGTGTACTAGTAGTACTTGTTGATGGCAATGTAGTAGTAGCTGTTGTAGTAGGTTGAATAGTAGATGTCACTGTTGTAGATGATTGACTAGTGGTAGTTGTAGATAGTGGAGCAGTACTGGTTGTTGAAGATGATGTTGTTGATATGGTGGATGATATCTGTGGGGTAGTGCTTGTGGTAGATGTTATTGGAAGAGTGCTAGTAGTAGTAGTGGTTGGTGTAGTTGTTGTTGTCGGAAACTCACTTGTTGAGGTTGCTGTTGATTGAGTACTAGTAGTACTTGTTGGTGGTAGTGTAACTGATGTTGTTGTAGTTGGGTGACTAGTGGTTGTAACAGTTGTAGATAATGGAATAGTGGTATCTGTAGTCGTTGGTTCGGTAGTGGTTGTTGAAGATGTAATTGTAGAGGTGGAGGATGATATTTGTGGTGTAGTGCTTGAGGTAGTAGTTGGTGAAAGAGTGTTAGTAGTTGTACTAGTTGGTGTTGTTGTTGTTGGCGCCTCACTAGTAGAGGTTGTCGTTGAATAGGTACTTGTGGTACTTGTTGTTGGTAATGTAGTAGTAACGGTTGTAGTTGGTCGAATAGCTGTTGTCACTGTAGTTGATGATGGACTAGTGGTAGTTGTTGTTGGTAATGCAGTACTTGCTGTTGAAGATGATGTTGTAGATTTAGTGGTTGATATTTGCGGGGTAGTGCTTGTGGTAGTTGTTGGTGAAAGAATGCTAGTAGTAGTAGTGGTTGGTGTAGTTGTTGTTGTTGAAGACACACTTGTTGAGGTTGTTGTTGATTGAGTACTAGTAGCACTTGTTGGTGGAAGTGTAGTAGCTGAAGTTGTAGTTGGTCTAATAGTGGTTGTAACAGTTGTAGATGATGGAATAGTGGTAGCTGTAGTCGTTGGTTCAGCACTGGTTGTTGAAGATGTAATTGTAGATGTGGAGGATGATATTTGTGGTGTAGTGCTTGTGGTAGTAGTTGGTGAAAGAGTGCTAGTAGTTGTACTAGTTGGTGTAGTTGTTGTTGGCAACTCACTAGTAGAGGTTGTTGTTGATTGTGTGCTAGTAGTACTTGTTGATGGTAATGTAGTAGTAGCTGTTGTAGTAGGTTGAATAGTAGATGTCACTGTTGTAGATGATTGACTAGTTGCAGTTGTAGATGGTGGAGCAGTACTGGTCGTTGAAGATGATGTTGTGGATGATATCTGTGGGGTAGTGCTTGTGGTAGTTGTTATTGGAAGAGTGCTAGTAGTAGTAGTGTTTGGTGTAGCTGTTGTTGTTGAAGACTCACTTGTTGAGGTTTTTGTTGATTGAGTACTAGTAGTACTTGTTGGTGGTAGTGTAACTGATGTTGTTGTAGTTGGTCTAATAGTGGTTGTAACAGTTGTAGATGATGGAATAGTGGTAGCTGTAGTCGTTGGTTTGGTAGTGGTTGTTGAAGATGTAATTGTAGAGGTGGAGGATGATATTTGTGGTGTAGTGCTTGTGGTAGTAGTTGGTGAAAGAGTGCTAGTTGTTGTACTAGTTGGTGTAGTTGTTGTTGGCAACTCACTAGTAGAGGTTGTTGTTGATTGTGTACTAGTAGTACGTTGATGGTAATGTAGTAGTAGCTGTTGTAGTAGGTTGAATAGTAGATGTCACTGTTGTTGATGATTGACTAGTGGTAGTTGTAGATAGTGGAGCAGTACTGGTCTTTGAAGATAATGTTGTTGATGTGGTGGATGATATCTGTGGGGTAGTGCTTGTGGTAGTTGTTATTGGAAGAGTGCTAGTAGTAGTAGTGGTTGGTGTAGTTGTTGTTGTCGGAGACTCACTTGTTGAGGTTGCTGTTGATTGAGTACTAGTAGTACTTGTTGGTGGTAGTGTAACTGATGTTGTTGTAGTTGGTTGACTAGTGGTTGTAACAGTTGTAGATGGTGGAATAGTGGTATCTGTAGACGTTGGTTCTGTAGTGGTTGTTGAAGATGTAATTGTAGAGCTGGAGAATGATATTTGTGGTGTAGTGCTTGTGGTAGTAGTTGGTGAAAGAGTGCTAGTAGTTGTACTAGTTGGTGTAGTTGTTGTTGGCACCTCACTAGTAGCAGTTGTTGTTGAATGGGTAATTGTGGTACTTGTTGTTGGTAATGTAGTAGTAACGGTTGTAGTTGGTTGAATAGTTGTTGTCACTGTAGTTGATGATGGACTAGTGGTAGTTGTTGTTGGTGGTGCAGTACTTGCTGTTGAAGATGATGATGTAGATTTAGTGGATGATATTTGCAGGGTAGTGCTTGTGGTAGTTGTTGGTGAAAGAGTGCTAGTAGTAGTAGTGATTGGTGTAGTTATTGAAGACACACTTGTTGACGTTGTTGTTGATTGAGTACTAGTAGCACTTGTTGGTGGAAGTGTAGTAGTTGATGTTGTAGTTGGTCTAATAGTGGTTGTAACAGTTGTAGATGATGGAATAGTGGTAGCTGTAGTCGTTGGTTCAGCACTGGTTGTTGAAGATGTAATTGTAGAGGTGGAGGATGATATTTGTGGTGTAGTGCTTGTGGTAGTAGTTGGTGAAAGAGTGCTAGTTGTTTTACTAGTTGGTGTAGTTGTTGGCAACTCACTAGTAGAGGTTGCTCTTGATTGTGTACTAGTAGTACTTGTTGATGGTAATGTAGTAGTAGCTGTTGTAGTAGGTTGAATAGTAGATGTCACTGTTGTTGATGATTGACTAGTGGTAGTTGTAGATAGTGGAGCAGTACTGGTCGTTGAAGATGATGTTGTTGATGTGGTGGATGATATCTGTTGGATAGTGCTTGTTGTAGTTGTTATTGGTAGAGTGCTAGTAGTAGTAGTGGTTGGTGTAGATGTTGTTGTCGGAGACTCACTTGTTGAGGATGCTGTTGGTTGACTACTAGTAGTACTTGTTGGTGGTTGTGTAACTGATGTTGTTGTAGTTGGTTGACTAGTGGTTGTAACAGTTGTAGATGATGGAATAGTGGTAGCTGTAGTCGTTGGTTCGGTAGTGGTTGTTGAAGATATAATTGTAGAGGTGGAGGAAGATATTTGTGGTGTAGTGCTTGTGGTAGTAGTTGGTGAAAGAGTGCTAGTAGTTGTACTAGTTGGTGTAGTTGTTGTTGGCACCTCACTAGTAGCGGTTGTTGTTGATTGGGTACTTGTGGTACTTGTTGTTGGTAATGTAGTAGTAATGGTTGTAGTTGGCTGAATAGTTGTTGTCACTGTAGTTGATGATGGACTAGTGGTAGTTGTTGTTGGTGGTGCAGTACTTGCTGTTGAAGATGATGTTGTAGATTTAGTGGATGATATTTGCGGGGTAGTGCTTGTAGTAGTTGTTGGTGAAAGAGTGTTAGTAGTAGTAGTGGTTGGTGTAGTTGTTGTTGTTGAAGACTCACTTGTTGAGATTGTTGTTGATTGAGTACTAGTAGCACTTGTTGGTGGAAGTGTAGTAGTTGATGTTGTAGTTGGTCTAATAGTGGTTGTAACAGTTGTAGATGATGGAATAGTGGTAGCTGTAGTCGTTGGTTCAGCACTGGTTGTTGAAGATGTAATTGTAGAGGTGGAGGATGATATTTGTGGTGTAGTGCTTGTGGTAGTAGTTGGTGAAAGAGTGCTAGTTGTTTTACTAGTTGGTGTAGTTGTTGGCAACTCACTAGTAGAGGTTGCTCTTGATTGTGTACTAGTAGTACTTGTTGATGGTAATGTAGTAGTAGCTGTTGTAGTAGGTTGAATAGTAGATGTCACTGTTGTTGATGATTGACTAGTGGTAGTTGTAGATAGTGGAGCAGTACTGGTCGTTGAAGATGATGTTGTTGATGTGGTGGATGATATCTGTTGGATAGTGCTTGTTGTAGTTGTTATTGGTAGAGTGCTAGTAGTAGTAGTGGTTGGTGTAGATGTTGTTGTCGGAGACTCACTTGTTGAGGATGCTGTTGGTTGACTACTAGTAGTACTTGTTGGTGGTTGTGTAACTGATGTTGTTGTAGTTGGTTGACTAGTGGTTGTAACAGTTGTAGATGATGGAATAGTGGTAGCTGTAGTCGTTGGTTCGGTAGTGGTTGTTGAAGATATAATTGTAGAGGTGGAGGAAGATATTTGTGGTGTAGTGCTTGTGGTAGTAGTTGGTGAAAGAGTGCTAGTAGTTGTACTAGTTGGTGTAGTTGTTGTTGGCACCTCACTAGTAGCGGTTGTTGTTGATTGGGTACTTGTGGTACTTGTTGTTGGTAATGTAGTAGTAATGGTTGTAGTTGGCTGAATAGTTGTTGTCACTGTAGTTGAAGATGGACTAGTGGTAGTTGTTGTTGGTGGTGCAGTACTTGCTGTTGAAGATGATGTTGTAGATTTAGTGGATGATATTTGCGGGGTAGTGCTTGTAGTAGTTGTTGGTGAAAGAGTGTTAGTAGTAGTAGTGGTTGGTGTAGTTGTTGTTGTTGAAGACTCACTTGTTGAGATTGTTGTTGATTGAGTACTAGTAGCACTTGTTGGTGGAAGTGTAGTAGTTGATGTTGTAGTTGGTCTAATAGTGGTTGTAACAGTTGTAGATGATGGAATAGTGGTTGCTGTAGTCGTTTGTTTGGCACTGGTTGTTGAAGATGTAATTGTAGAGGTGGAGGATGATATTTGTGATGTAGTGCTTGTGGTAGTAGTTGGTGAAAGAGTGCTAGTTGTTGTACTAGTTGTTGTAGTTGTTGTTGGCAACTCACTAGTAGAGATTGTTGTTGATTGTGTACTAGTAGTACTTGTTGATGGAAATGTCGTAGTAGCTGTTGTAGTAGATTGAATAGTAGATGTCACAGTTGTTGATAATTGACTAGTGGTAGTTGTAGATAGTGGAGCAGTACTGGTCGTTGAGGATGATGTTGTTGATGAGGTGGATGATATCTGTGGGGTTGTGCTTGTGGTAGTTGTTATTGGAAGAGTGCTAGTAGCAGTAGTGGTTGGTGTAGTCGTTGTTGTCGGAGACTCACTTGTTGAGGTTACTGTTGATTGAGTACTAGTAGTACTTGTTGGTGGTAGTGTAACTGACGTTGTTGTAGTTGGTTCAATAGTGGTTGAAACAGTTGTAGACGATGGAATAGTGGTAGCTGTAGTTGTTGGTTCGGTAGTGGTTGTTGAAGATGTAATTGTAGAGGTGGAGGATGATATTTGTGCTGTACTGCTTGTGGTAGTAGTTGGTGAAAGAGTGCTAGTTGTTGTACTAGTTGGTGTAGTTGTTGTTGGCAACTCACTAGTAGAGGATGTTGTTGATTGTGTACTAGTAGTACTTGTTGATGGTAATGTAGTAGTAGCTGTTGTAGTTGGTTGAATAGTAGATGTCACTGTTGTTGATAATTGACTAGTGGTAGTTGTAGATAGTGGAGCAGTACTGGTCGTTGAAGATGATGTTGTTGATATGGTGGATGATATCTGTGGGGTAGTGCTTGTGGTAGATGTTATTGGAAGAGTGCTAGTAGTAGTAGTGGTTGGTGTAGTTGTTGTTGTCGGAGACTTACTTGTTGAGGTTGCTGTTGATTGAGTACTAGTAGTACTTGTTGGTGGTAGTGTAACTGATGTTGTTGTACTTGGTCCAATAGTGGTTGTAACAGTTGTAGATGATGGAATAGTGGTATCTGTAGTTGTTGGTTCGGTAGTGGTTGTTGAAGATGTAATTGTAGAGGTGGAGGATGATATTTGTGGTGTAGTGCTTGTGGTAGTAGTTGGTGAAAGAGTGCTAGTAGTTGTACTAGTTGGTGTAGTTGTTGTTGGCAACTCACTAGTAGAGGTTGTTGTTGATTGTGTACTAGTAGTACTTGTTGATGGTAATGTAGAAGTAACGGTTGTAGTTGGTTGAATAGTTGTTGTCACTGTAGTTGATGATGGACTAGTGGTAATTGTTGTTGTTGGTGCAGTACTTGCTGTTGAAGATGATGTTGTAGATTTAGTGGATGATATTTGCGGGATAGTGCTTGTGGGAGTTGTTGGTGAAAGAGTGCTAGTAGTAGTAGTGATTAGTGTAGTTGTTTTTGTTGAAGACACACTTGTTGAGGTTGTTGTTGATTGAGTACTAGTAGCACTTATTGGTGGAAGTGTAGTAGTTGATGTTGTAGTTGGTCTAATAGTGGTTGTAACAGTTGTAGATGATGGAATAGTGGTAGCTGTAGTCGTTGGTTCAGCACTGGTTGTTGAAGATGTAATTGTAGAGGTGGAGGATGATATTTGTGGTGTAGTGCTTGTGGTAGTAGTTGGTGAAAGAGTGCTAGTTGTTTTACTAGTTGGTGTAGTTTTTGTTGGCAACTCACTAGTAGAAGTTGTTGTTGATTGTGTACTAGTAGTACTTGTTGATGGTAATGTAGTAGTAGCTGTTGTAGTAGGTTGAATAGTAGATGTCACTGTTGTTGATGATTGACTAGTGGTAGTTGTAGATAGTGGAGCAGTACTGGTCGTTGAAGATGATGTTGTTAATGTGGTGGATGATATCTGTGGGATATTGCTTGTGGTAGTTGTTATTGGAAGAGTGCTAGTAGTAGTAGTTTTTGGTGTAGTTGTTGTTGTCGGAGACTCACTTGTTGAGGTTGCTGTTGGTTGAGTACTAGTAGTACTTGTTGGTGGTAGTGTAACTGATGTTGTTGTAATTGGTTGACTAGTGGTTGTAACAGTTGTAGATGATGGAATAGTGGTATCTGTAGTCGTTGGTTCGGTAGTGGTTGTTGAAGATGTAATTGTAGAGGTGGAGGAAGATATTTGTGGTGTAGTGCTTGTGGTAGTAGTTGGTGAAAGAGTGCTAGTAGTTGTACTAGTTGGTGTAGTTGTTGTTGGCACCTCACTAGTAGCGGTTGTTGTTGATTGGGTACTTGTGGTACTTGTTGTTGGTAATGTAGTAGTAATGGTTGTAGTTGGTTGAATATTTGTTGTCACTGTAGTTGAAGATGGACTAGTGGTAGTTGTTGTTGGTGGTGCAGTACTTGCTGTTGAAGATGATGTTGTAGATTTAGTGGATGATATTTGCGGGGTAGTGCTTGTGGTAGTTGTTGCTGAAAAAGTGTTAGTAGTAGTAGTGGTTGGTGTAGTTGTTGTTGTTGAAGACTCACTTGTTGAGATTGTTGTTGATTGAGTACTAGTAGCACTTGTTGGTGGAAGTGTAGTAGTTGATGTTGTAGTTGGTTTAATAGTGGTTGTAACAGTTGTAGATGATCGAATAGTAGTTGCTGTAGTCGTTGGTTTTGCACTGGTTGTTGAAGATGTAATTGTAGAGGTGGAGGATGATATTTGTGGTGTAGTGCTTGTGGTAGTAGTTGGTGAAAGAGTGCTAATTGTTGTACTAGTTGGTGTAGTTGTTGTTGGCAACTCACTAGTAGAGGTTGTTGTTGATTGTGTACTAGTAGTACTTGTTGATGGTAATGTCGTAGTAGCTGTTGTAGTAGGTTGAATAGTAGATGTCACTGTTGTTGATGATTGACTAGTGGTAGTTGTAGATAGTGGAGCATTATTGGTCGTTGATGATGATGTTGTTGATGAGGTGGATGATATCTGTGGGGTTGTGCTTGTGGTAGTTGTTATTGGAAGAGTGCTAGTAGTAGTAGTGGTTGGTGTAGTTGTTGTTGTCGGAGACTCACTTGTTGAGGTTCCTGTTGATTGAGTACTAGTAGTACTTGTTGGTGGTAGTGTAACTGATGTTGTTGTAGTTGGTACAATAGTGGTTGAAACAATTGTAGATGATGGAATAGTGGTAGCTGTAGTCGTTGGTTCGGTAGTGGTTGATGAAGATGTAATTGTAGAGGTGGAGGATGATATTTGTGGTGTAGTGCTTGTGGTAGTAGTTGGTGAAAGAGTGCTAGTTGTTGTACTAGTTGTTGTAGTTGTTGTTGGCAACTCACTAGTAGAGGTTGTTGTTGATTGTGTACTAGTAGTACTTGTTGATGGTAATGTCGTAGTAGCTGTTGTAGTAGGTTGAATAGTAGATGTCACTGTTGTTGATGATTGACTAGTCGTAGTTGTAGATAGTAGAGCAGTACTGGTCGTTGAGGATGATGTTGTTGATGAGGTGGATGATATCTGTGGGGTTGTGCTTGTGGTAGTTGTTATTGGAAGAGTGCTAGTAGTAGTAGTGGTTGGTGTAGTTGTTGTAGTCGGAGACTCACTTGTTGAGGTTGCTGTTGATTGAGTACTAGTAGTACTTGTTGGTGGTAGTGTAACTGATGTTGTTGTAGTTGGTACAATAGTGGTTGAAACAATTGTAGATGATGGAATAGTGGTATCTGTAGTCGTTGGTTCGGTAGTGGTTGATGAAGATGTAATTGTAGAGGTGGAGGATGATATTTGTGGTGTAGTGCTTGTGGTAGTAGTTGGTGAAAGAGTGTTAGTTGTTGTACTAGTTGGTGTAGTTGTTGTTGCCAACTCACTAGTAGAGGTTGTTGTTGATTGTGTACTAGTGGTACTTGTTGATGGTAATGTAGTAGTAGCTGTTGTAGTAGGTTGAATAGTAGATGTCACTATTGTAGATGATTGACTAGTGGTAGTTGTCGATAGTGGAGCAGTACTGGTCGTTGAAGATGATGTTGTTGATATGGTGGATGATATCTGTTGGGAAGTGCTTGTGGTAGATGTTATTGGAAGAGTGCTAGTAGTAGTAGTGGTTGGTGTAGTTGTTGTTGTCGGAGACTCACTTGTTGAAGTTGCTGTTGATTGAGTACTAGTAGTACTTGTTGGTGGTAGTGTATCTGATGTTCTTGTAGTTGGTTGACTAGTGGTTGTAACAGTTGTAGATGATGGAAAAGTGGTATCTGTAGTCGTTGGTGCGGTAGTGGTTGTTGAAGATGCAATTGTAGAGGTGGAGGATGATATTTGTGGTGTAGTGCTTGTGGTAGAAGTTGGTGAAAGAGTGCTAGTAGTTGTACTAGTTGGTGTAGTTGTTGTTGGCACCTCACTAGTAGCGGTTGTTGTTGAATGGGTACTTGTGGTACTTGTCGTTGGCAATGTAGAAGTAACGGTTGTAGTTGGTTGAATAGTTGTTGTCACTGTTGTTGATGATGGACTAGTGGTAGTTGTTGTTGGTGGTGCAGTACTTGCTGTTGAAGATGATGTTGTAGATTTAGTGGATGATATTTGCGGGGTAGTGCTTGCGGTAGTTGTTGGTGAAAGAGTGCTAGTAGTAGTAGTGGCTGGTGTAGTTGTTGTTGATGAAGACACACTTGTTGAGGTTGTTGTTGATTGAGTACTAGTAGCACTTGTTGGTGGAAGTGTAGAAGTTGATGTTGTAGTTGGTCTAATAGTGGTTGTAACAGTTGTAGATGATGGAATAGTGGTAGCTGTAGTCGTTGGTTCAGCACTGGTTGTTGAAGATGTAATAGTAGAGGTGGAGGATGATATTTGTGGTGTAGTGCTTGTGGTAGTAGTTGGTGAAAGAGTGCTAGTTGTTGTACTAGTTGTTGTAGTTGTTGTTGGCAACTCACTAGTAGAGGTTGTTGTTGATTGTGTACTAGTAGTACTTGTTGATGGCAATGTAGTAGTAGCTGTTGTAGTAGGTTGAATAGTAGATGCCACTGTTGTTGATGATTGACTAGTGGTAGTTGTAGATGGTGGAGCAGTACTGGTCGTTGAAGATGATGTTGTTGATGTGGTGGATGATATCTGTGGGGTAGTGCTCGTGGTAGTTGTTATTGGAAGAGTGCTAGTAGTAGTAGTGGTTGGTATAGTTGTTGTTGTCGGAGACTCACTTGTTGAGGTTGCTGTTGGTTGAGTACTAGTAGTACTTGTTGGTGGTAGTGTAACTGATGTTGTTGTAGTTGGTTGACTAGAGATTGTAACAGTTGTAGATGATGGAATAGTGGTAGCTGTAGTCGCTGGTACGGTCGTGGTTGTTGAAGATGTAATTGTAGAGGTGGAGGAAGATATTTGTGGTGTAGTGCTTGTGGCAGTAGTTGGTGAAAGAGTGCTAGTAGTTGTACTAGTTGGTGTAGTTGTTGTTGGCACCTCACTAGTAGAGGTTGTTGTTGATTGGGTACTTGTGGTACTTGTTGTTGGTAATGTAGTAGTAATGGTTGTAGTTGGTTGAATAGTTGTTGTCACTGTAGTTGATGATGGACTAGTGGTAGTTGTTGTTGGTGGTGCAGTACTTGCTGTTGAAGATGATGTTGTAGATTTAGTGGATGATATTTGCGGGATAGTGCTTGTGGTAGTTGTTGGTGAAAGAGTGTTAGTAGTAGTAGTGGTTGGTGTAGTTGTTGTTGTTGAAGACTCACTTGTTGAGATTGTTGTTGATTGAGTACTAGTAGCACTTGTTGGTGGAAGTGTAGTAGTTGATGTTGTAGTTGGTCTAATAGTGGTTGTAACAGTTGTAGATGATGGAATAGTGGTTGCTGTAGTCGTTGGTTTGGCACTGGTTGTTGAAGATGAAATTGTAGAGGTGGAGGATGATATTTGTGGTGTAGTGCTTGTGGTAGTAGTTGGTGAATGAGTGCTAGTTGTTGTACTAGTTGGTGTAGTTGTTGTTGGCAACTCACTAGAAGAGGTTGTTGTTGATTGTGTACTAGTTGTACTTGTTGATGGTAATGTCGTAGTAGCTGTTGTAGTAGGTTGAATAGTAGATGTCACTGTTGTTGATGATTGACTAGTGGTAGTTGTAGATAGTGGAGCAGTACTGGTCATTGAGGATGATGTTGTTGATGAGGTAGATGATATCTGTGGGGTAGTGCTTGTGGTAGTTGTCGGAGGCTCACTTGTTGAGGTTGCTGTTGATTGAGTACTAGTAGTACTTGTTGGTGGTAGTGTAACTGATGTTGTTGTAGTTGGTCCAATAGTGGTTGTAACAGTTGTAGATGATGGAATAGTGGTAACTGTAGTCGTTGGTTTGGTAGTGGTTGTTGAAGATGCAATTGTAGAGGTGGAGGATGATATTTGTGGTGTAGTGATTGTGGTAGTAGTTGGTGAAAGAGTGCTTGTTGTTTTACTAGTTGGTGTAGTTGTTGTTGGCAACTCACTTGTAGAGGTTGTTGTTGATTGTGTACTAGTAGTACGTGTTGATGGTAATGTAGTAGTAGCTGTTGTAGTAGGTTGAATAGTAGATGTCACTGTTGTAGATGATTGACTAGTGGTAGTTGTAGATAGTGGAGCAGTACTGGTTGTTGAAGATGATGTTGTTGATGTGGTGGATGATATCTGTGGGGTAGTGCTTGTTGTAGATGTTATTGGAAGAGTGCTAGTAGTAGTAGTGGTTGGTGTAGTTGTTGTTGTCGGAGACTCACTTGTTGAGGTTGCTGTTGATTGAGTACTAGTAGTACTTGTTGGTGGTAGTGTAACTGATGTTGTTGTAGTTGGTTGACTAGTGGTTGTAACAGTTGTAGATGGTGGAATAGTGGTATCTGTAGACGTTGGTTCTGTAGTGGTTGTTGAAGATGTAATTGTAGAGCTGGAGATGATATTTGTGGTGTAGTGCTTGTGGTAGTAGTTGGTGAAAGAGTGCTAGTAGTTGTACTAGTTTGTGTAGTTATTGTTGGCAACTCACTAGTAGAGATTGTTGTTGACTGGCTACTAGTAGTACTTTTTGTTGGTAATGTAGTAGTTACTGTTGTAGTTGGTTGAATAATGGTGGTAGCACTGGTTGATGAATCAATTGTAGTTGTAGTCGGTGACACTGTACCTGTGGATGAAGATAATATTATAGAGGATTTGGATGTTGTTTGTGGGGTAATTCTTGTAGTATCTTTCAATGTAAAAGTTCTAGTTGTAGTAGTGGTTGGAGTAGTTGTTGTAGTTGGGAATTCACTAGTGGAGGTTGTTGTTGATTGGGAACTAGCTGTAAATGTTATTGGAAATGTAGTACTTGGTGTTGTAATAGGTTGAATAGTGGTGGTAGCTTTAGTAGATGATTTAAAAGTGGTTGTTGTAGATGGTGGAGCAGTACTGGTTGTTGAAGATGATAAGGTTGATGTGGTGGATGAAATTTTTGGGGTAATGCTTGTCGTAGTTGTTACTGGAAGAGTGTTAGTAGTAGTAGTGGTTGGTGTAGTTGTTTTTGTCGAAGACTCACTTGTTGAGGTTGTTGTTGATTGAGCACTAGTAGTACTTGTTGGTGGTAGTGTATTAGTTGATGTTGAAGTTGGTCTAAGAGTGGTTGTAACAGTTGTAGATGAAGGAACAGTGGTAGCTTTAGTCGTTGGTTTGGTAGTGGTTGTTGAAGATGTAATTGTAGAGGTGGAGGATGATTTTTGTGGTATAGTGCTTGTGGTAGTAGTTGGTGAAAGAGTTGTAGTAGTTGTACTAATTGGTGTAGTTGTTGTTGGCAATTCACTAGTAGAGGTTGTTGTTGATTGTGTACTAGTAAAACTTGTTGATGGTAATGTAGTAGTAGCTGTTGTAGTAGGTTGAATAGTAGATGTCACTGTTGTTGATGAATGACTAGTGGTAGTTGTAGATGGTGGAGCAGTACTGGTCGTTGAAGATGATGTTGTTGATGTGGTGGATGATATCTGTGTGGTTGTGCTTGTGGTAGTTGTTATTGGAAGAGTGTTAGAATTAGTAGTGGTTGGTGTAATTGTTGTTGTCGTAGACTCACTTGTTGAGGTTGCTGTTGACTGATAACTAGTAGCACTTGTTGGTGGTAGTGTAATTGATGTGTTTGTAGTTGGTTGACTAGAGGTTGTAACAGTTGTAGATGATGGAATTGTGGTAGCTGTAGTCGTTGATTCGGTACTTTTTGTTGAAGATGTAATTGTAGAGGTGAAGGATGATATTTGTGGTGTAGTGCTTGTGGTAGTAGTTGGTGAAAGAGTGCTAGTAGCTGTACTAGTTGGTGTAGTTGTTGTTGGCAACTCACTAGTAGTGGTTGTTGTTGATTGGGTACCATTAGTACTTGTTGTTGGTAATGTAGTAGTTACTGTTGTAGTTGGATGAATAGCTGTTGTCACTGTAGTTGATGCTGGACTAGTGGTAGTTGTTGGTGGTGGTGCAGTACTTGTTATTGAAGATAATGTTGTAGATTTAGTGGATGATATTTGTGGGGTAGTGCTTGCGGTTGTTTTTGGTGAAAGAGTGCTAGTAGTTGTAGTGGTTCTTGAAGTTGATGTTGTTGGCAATTCACTAGTGTAGGTTGTTGTTGATTGGGTACCAGTAGTAATTGTTGTTGGTAGTTTAGTAGTAGCTGTTGTAGAAGGTTGTTTCATGGTAGTAGCTGTAGTAGATGATGGAATAGTGGTAGTTGTAGATGTCGGAGCAGTACTGGTCGTTGAAGATGATAAGGTTGATGTGGTGGATGATATTTGCGGGGTAGTGCTTGTGGTAGTTGTTACTGGAAAGGTGTTAGTAGTAGTAGGGGTTGGTGTATTTGTTGTTGAAGATTCACTTGTTGAGGTTGTTGTTTGAGTACTAGTAGTACTTGTTGGTGGTAGTGTAGTAGTTGATGTTGTAGTTGGTCTAATAGTGGTTGTAACAGTTGTAGATGGTTGAATAGTGATAGCTGTAGTCGTTGGTTCAGCACTGGTTGTTGAAGATGTAATTGTAGAGGTGGAGGATGATATTTGTGGTGTAGTGCTTGTGGTAGTAGTTGGTGAAAGAGAGCTACTTGTTGTACTAGTTGGTGTAGTTGTTGTTGACAACTCACTAGTAGAGGTTGTTGTTGATTGTGTACTAGTAGTACTTGTTGATGGTAATGTAGTAGTAGCTGTTGTAGTAGGTTGAATAGTAGATGTCAATGTTGTTGATGATTGACTAGGTGTAGTTGTAGATGGTGGAGCAGTACTGGTCGTTGAAGATGATGTTGTTGATGTGGTGGATGATGTCTGTGGGGTAGTGCTTGTGGTAGTTGTTATTGGAAGAGTGCTAGTAGTAGTAGTGGTTGGTGTAGTTGTTGTTGTCGGAGACTCACTTGTTGAGGTTGCTGTTGATTGAGTACTAGTAGTACTTGTTGGTGGTAGTGTAACTGATGTTGTTGTAGTTGATTGACTAGTGGTTGTAACAGTTGTTGATGATGGAATAGTGGTATCTGTAGTCGCTGGTTCGGTAGTGGTTGTTGAAGATGTAATTGTAGAGGTGGAGGATGGTATTTGTGGTGTAGTGCTTGTGGTAGTAGTTGGTGAAAGAGTGCTAGTAGTTGTACTAGTTGGTGTAGTTGTTGTTGGCACCTCACTAGTAGCGGTTGTTGTTGAATGGGTAATTGTGGTACTTGTTGTTGGTAATGTAGTAGTAACGGTTGTAGTTGGTTGAATAGTTGTTGTCACTGTAGTTGATGATGGACTAGAGGTAGTTGTTGTTAGTGGTGCAGTACTTGCTGTTGAAGATGATGTTGTAGATTTAGTGGATGATATTTGTGGGGTAGTGCTTGTGGTAGTTGTTGGTGAAAGAGTGCTAGTAGTAGTAGTGGTTGGTGTAGTTGTTGTTGTTGAAGACTCACTTGTTGAGGTTGTTGTTGATTGAGTACTAATAGCACTTGTTGGTGGAAGTGTAGTAGTTGATGTTGTACTTGGTCTAATAGTGGTTGTAACAGTGGTATATGATGAAATGGTGGTAGCTGTAGTCGTTGGTTTGGTAGTGGTTGTTGAAGATGTAATTGCAGAGGTGGAGGATGATATTTGTGATGTAGTGATTGTGGTAGTAGTTGGTGAAAGAGTGCTAGTTTTTGTACTAGTTGGTGTAGTTGTTGTTGGCAATTCACTAGTAGAGGTTGTTGTTGATTGTGTACTAGTAGTACTTGTTGATGGTAATGTAGTAGTAGCTGTTGTAGTAGGTTGAATAGTAGATGTCACTGTTGTTGATGATTGACTAGTGGTAGTTGTAGATATTGGAGCAGTACTGGTCGTTGAAGATGATGTTGTTGATATGGTGGATGATATCTGTGGGGTAGTGCTTGCGGTAGATGTTATTGGAAGAGTGCTAGTAGTAGTAGTGGTTGGTGTAGTTGTTGTTGTCGGAGACTCACTTGTTGAGGTTGCTGTTGATTGAGTACTAGTAGTACTTGTTGGTGGTAGGGTAACTGATGTTGTTGTAGTTGGTTGACTAGTGGTTGTAACAGTTGTAGATGATGAAATAGTGGTATCTGTAGTCGTTGGTACTGTAGTGGTTGTTGAAGATGTAATTGTAGAGGTGGAGGATAATATTTTTGGTGTAGTGCTTGTGGTAGAAGTTGGTGAAAGAGTGCTAGTAGTTGTACTAGTTGGTGTATTTGTTGTTGGCACCTCACTAGTAGCAGTTGTTGTTGAATGGGTACTTGTAGTACTTGTTGTTGGTAATGTAGTAGTAACGGTTGTAGTTGGGTGAATAGTTGTTGTCACTGTAGTTGATGATGCACTAGAGGTAGTTGTTGTTGGTGGTGCAGTACTTGCTGTTGAAGATGATGTTGTAGATTTAGTGGATGATATTTGCGGGATAGTGCTTGTGGTAGTTGTTGGTGAAAGAGTGCTAGTAGTAGTAGTGGTTGGTGTAGTTTTTGTTGTTGAAGACACACTTGTTGAGGTTGTTGTTGATTGAGTACTAGTAGCACTTGTTGGTGGAAGTGTTGTAGTTGATGTTGTAGTTCGTCTAATAGTGGTTGTAACAGTTGTAGATGATGGAATAGTGGTATCTGTAGTCGTTTGTTTGGCACTGGTTGTTGAAGATGTAATTGTAGAGGCGGAGGACGATATTTGTGGTGTAGTGCTTGTGTTAGTAATTGGTGAAAGAGTGTTAGTTGTTGTACTAGTTGGTGTAGTTGTTGTTGGCAACTCACTAGTAGAGGTTGTTGTTGATTGTGTACTAGTAGTACTTGTTGATGGTAATGTAGTAGTAGCTGTTGTAGTAGGTTGAATAGTAGATGTCACTGTTGTTGATGATTGACTAGTGGTAGTTGTAGATAGTGGAGCAGTACTGGTCATTGAAGATGATGTTGTTGATGTGGTGGATGATATCTGTGGGGTAGTGCTTGTGGTAGTTGTTATTGGAAGAGTGCTAGTAGTAGTAGTGGTTGGTGTAGTTGTTGTTGTCGGAGAGTCACTTCTTGGGGTTGCAGTTGGTTGAGTACTAGTAGTACTTGTTGGTGGTAGTGTAACTGATGTTGTTGTAGTTGGTTGACTAGTGGTTGTAACAGTTGTAGATGATGGAATAGTGGTAGCTGTAGTCATTGGTTCGATAGTGGTTGTTGAAGATGTAACTGTAGATGTGGAGGATGATATTTGTGGTGTAGTGCTTGTGGTAGTAGTTGTTGAAAGAGTGCTAGTAGTTGTACTAGTTGGTGTAGTTGTTGTTGGCACCTCACTAGTAGCAATTGTTGTAGATTGGGTACTTGTAGTAATGTTTGTTGGCAATGTAGTAGTAATGGTTGTAGTTGGTTGAATAGTTGTTGTCACTGTAGTTGATGATGGACTAGTGGTAGTTGTTGATGGTGGTGCAGTACTGGTTGTTGAAGATGATGTTGTAGATTTAGTGGATGATATTTGCAGGGTAATGCTTGTGGTTGTTGTTGGTGAAAGAGTGTTAGTAGTAGTAGTGGTTGGTGTAGTTGTTGTTGTTGTTGAAGACCCACTTGTTGAGAATGTTGTTGATTGAGTACTAGTAGCACTTGTTGGTGGAAGTGTAGTAGTTGATGTTGTAGTTGGTCTAATAGTGGTTGTAACAGTTGTAGATGATGGAATAGTGGTAGCTGTAGTCGTTGGTTTGGCACTGGTTGTTGAAGATGTAATTGTAGAGGTGGAGAATGATATTTGTGGTGTAGTGCTTGTGGTAGTAGTTGATGAAAGAGTGCTAGTTGTTGTACTATTTTGTGTAGTTGTTGTTGGCAACTCACTAGTAGAGGTTGTTGTTGATTGTGTACTAGTAGTACTTGTTGATGGTAATGTAGTAGTAGCTGTTGTAGTAGGTTGAAAAGTAGATGTCACTGTTGTTGATGATTGACTAGTTGTAGTTGTAGATGGTGGAGCAGTACTGGTCGTTGAAGATGATGTTGTTGATGAGGTGGATGATATCTGTGGGATAGTGCTTGTCGTAGTTGTTATTGAAAGAGTGCTAGTAGTAGTAGTGGTTGGTGTAGTTGTTGTTGTCGTAGACTCACTTGTTGAGGTTGCTGTTGATTGAGTACTAGTAGTACTTGTTGGTGGTAGTGTAACTGATGTTGTTGTAGTTGGTTGACTAGTAGTTGTAACAGTTGTAGATGATGGAATAGTGGTATCTGTAGTCGTTGGTTCGGTAGTGGTTGTTGAAGATGTAATTGTATAGGTAGAGGATGATATTTGTGGTGTAGTGCTTGTGGTAGTAGTTGGTGAAAGAGTGCTAGTAGTTGTACTAGTTGATATAGTTGTTATTGGCACCTCACGAGTAGCGGTTGTTGTTGATTGGGTACTTGTATTACTTGTTGTTGTTAATGTAGTAACGGTTGTAGTTGGTTGAATAGTTGTTGTCACTGTAGTTGATGATGGACTAGTGGTAGTTGTTGTTGGTAGTGCAGTACTTGCTGTTGAAGATGATGTTGTAGATTTAGTGGATGATATTTGCGGGGTGGTGCTTGTGGTAGTTGTTGGTGAAAGAGTGCTAGTAGTAGTAGTGGTTGGTGTAGTAGTTGTTGTTGAAGACTCACTTGTTGAGGTTGTTGTTGATTGATTACTAGTAGCACTTGTTGGTGGAAGTGTAGTAGTTGATGTTGTAGTTGGTCTAATAGTGGTTGTAACAGTTGTAGATGCTGGAATAGTGGTATCTGTAGTCGTTGGTTCGGCAGTGGTTGTTGAAGATGTAATTGTAGAGGTGGAGGATGATATTTGTGGTGTAGTGCCTGTGGTAGTAGTTGGTGAAAGAGTGCTAGTTGTTGTGCTGGTTGGTGTAGTTGTTGTTGGCAACTCACTAGTAGAGGTTGTTGTTGATTGTGTACTAGTAGTACTTGTTGATGGTAATGTATTAGTAACTGTTGTAGTAGGTTGAATAGTAGATGTCACTGTTGTTGATGGTTGACTAGTTGTAGTTGTAGATGGTGGAGCAGTACTGGTCGTTGAAGATGATGTTGTTGATGTGGTGGATGATATCTGTGGGGTAGTGCTTGTGGTAGTTGTTATTGAAAGAGTGCTAGTAGTAGTAGTGGTTGGTGTAGTTGTTGTTGTCGGAGATTCACTTGTTGAGGTTTTTGTTGATTGAGTACTAGTAGTACTTGTTGGTGGTAGTGTAACTGATGTTGTTGTAGTTGGTTGACTAGTGGTTGTAACAGTTTTAGATGATGAAATAGTGGTATCTGTAGTCGTTGGTTCGGCACTGGTTGTTGAAGATGTAATTGTTGAGGTGGAGGATGATATTTGTGGTGTAGTGCTTGTGGTAGTAGTTGGTGAAAGAGTGCTAGTAGTTGTACTAGTTCGTGTAGTTGTTGTTGGCACCTCACTAGTAGCGGTTGTTGTTGAATGGGTAATTGTGGTACTTGTTGTTGGTAATGTAGTAGTAACGGTTGTAGTTGGTTGAATAGTTGTTGTCACTGTAGTTGATGATGGACTAGTGGTAGTTGTTGTTGGTGGTGCAGTACTTGCTGTTGAAGATGATGTTGTAGATTTAGTGGATGATATTTGCAGGGTAGTGCTTGTGGTAGTTGTTGGTGAAAGAGTGCTAGTAGTAGGAGTGATTGGTGTAGTTATTGAAGACACACTTGTTGAGGTTGTTGTTGATTGAGTACTAGTAGCACTTGTTGGTGGAAGTGTAGTAGATGATGTTGTAGTTGGTCTAATAGTGGTTGTAACAGTTGTAGATGATGGAATAGTGGTAGCTGTAGTCGTTGCTTCGGCACTGGTTGTTGAAGATGTAATTGTAGAGGTGGAGGATGATATTTGTGGTGTAGTGCTTGTGGTAGTAGTTGGTGAAAGAGTGCTAGTTGTTTTACTAGTTGGTGTAGTTGTTGGCAATTCACTAGTAGAGGTTGCTGTTGATTGTGTACTAGTAGTACTTGTTGATGGTAATGTAGTAGTAGCTGTTGTAGTAGGTTGAATAGTAGATGTCACTGTTGTTGATGATTGACTAGTGGTAGTTGTAGATGGTGGAGCATTACTGGTCGTTGAAGATGATGTTGTTGATGTGGTGGATGATATCTGTTGGATAGTGCTTGTTGTAGTTGTTATTGGAAGAGTGCTAGTAGTAGTAGTGGTAGGTGTAGATGTTGTTGTCGGAGACTCACTTGTTGAGGTTGCTGTTGGTTGAGTACTAGTAGTACTTGTTGGTGGTAGTGTAACTGATGTTATTGTAGTTGGTTGATTAGTGGTTGTAACAGTTGTAGATGATGGAATAGTGGTAGCTGTAGTCATTGGTTCGGTAGTGGTTGTTGAAGATGTAATTGTAGAGGTGGAGGAAGATATTTGTGGTGTAGTGCTTGTGGTAGTAGTTGGTGAAAGAGTGCTAGTAGTTGTACTAGTTGGTGTAGTTGTTGTTGGCACCTCACTAGTAGTGGTTGTTGTTGATTGGGTACTTGTGGTACTTGTTGTTGGTAATGTAGTAGTAATGGTTGTAGTTGGTTGAATAGTTGTTGTCACTGTAGTTGAAGATGGACTAGTGGTAGTTGTTGTCGGTGGTGCAGTACTTGCTGTTGAAGATGATGTTGTAGATTTAGTGGATGATATTTGCGGGGTAGTGCTTGTAGTAGTTGTTGGTGAAAGAGTGTTAGTAGTAGTAGTGGTTGGTGTAGTTGTTGTTGTTGAAGACTCATTTGTTGAGATTGTTGTTGATTGAGTACTAGTAGCACTTGTTGGTGGAAGTGTAGTAGTTGATGTTGTAGTTGGTCTAATAGTCGTTGTAACAGTTGCAGATGATGGAATAGTGGTTGCTGTAGTCGTTTGTTTGGCACTGGTTGTTGAAGATGTAATCGTAGAGGTGGAGGATGATATTTGTGGTGTAGTGCTTGTGGTAGTAGTTGGTGAAAGAGTGCTAGTTGTTGTACTAGTTGGTGTAGTTGTTGTTGCCAACTCACTAGTAGAGGTTGTTGTTGATTGTGTACTAGTAGTACTTGTTGATGGTAATGTCGTAGTAGCTGTTGTAGTAGGTTGAATAGTATATGTCACAGTTGTTGATGATTGACTAGTGGTAGTTGTAGATAGTGGAGCAGTACTGGTCGTTGAGGATGATGTTGTTGATGAGGTGGATGATATCTGTGGGGTAGTGCTTGTGGTAGTTGTTATTGGAAGAGTGCTAGTAGTAGTAGTGGTTGGTGCAGTCGTTGTTGTCGGAGACTCACTTGTTGAGGTTACTGTTGATTGAGTACTAGTAGTACTTGTTGGTGGTAGTGTAACTGATGTTTTTGTAGTTGGTCCAATAGTGGTCGAAACAGTCGTAGATGATGGAATAGTGGTAGCTGTAGTCGTTGGTTCGGTAGTGGTTGTTGAAGATGTAATTGTAGAGGTGGAGGATGATATTTGTGGTGTAGTGATTGTGGTAGTAGTTGGTGAAAGAGTGCTACTTGTTGTACTAGAAGTTGTAGTTGTTGTTGGCAACTCACTAGTAGAGGTTGTTGTTGATTGTGTACTAGTAGTACTTGTTGATGGTAATGTAGTAGTAGCTGTTGTAGTAGGTTGAGTAGTAGATGTCACTGTTGTAGATGATTGAATAGTGGTAGTTGTAGATAGTGGAGCAGTACTGGTCGTTGAAGATGATGTTGTTGATATGGTGGATGATATCTGTGGGGTAGTGCTTGTGGTAGATGTTATTGGAAGAGTGCTAGTAGTAGTAGTGGTTGGTGTAGTTGTTGTTGTCGGAGACTCACTTGTTGAGGTTGCTGTTGATTGAGTACTAGTAGTACTTGTTGGTGGTAGTGTAACTGATGTTGTTGTAGTTGGTTGACTAGTGGTTGTAACAGTTGTAGATGATGGAATAGTGGTATCTGTAGTCGTTGGTTCGGTAAAGGTTGTTGAAGATGTAATTGTAGAGGTGGAGGATGATATTTGTGGTGTAGTGCTTGTGGTAGTAGTTGGTGAAAGAGTGCTAGTAGTTGTACTAGTTGGTGTAGTTGTTGTTGGCACCTCACTAGTAGCGGTTGTTGCTGAATGGGTACTTGTGGTACTTGTTGTTGGTAATGTAGAAGTAACGGTTGTAGTTGGTTGAATAGTTGTTGTCACTGTAGTTGATGATGGACTAGTGGTAGTTGTTGTTGGTGGTGCAGTACTTGCTGTTGAAGATGATGTTGTAGATTTAGTGGATGATATTTGCGGGATAGTGCTTGTGGGAGTTGTTGGTGAAAGAGTGCTAGTAGTAGTAGTGATTGGTGTAGTTGTTTTTGTTGAAGACACACTTGTTGAGGTTGTTGTTGATTGAGTACTAGTAGCACTTGTTGGTGGAAGTGTAGTAGTTGATGTTGTAGTTGGTCTAATAGTGGTTGTAACAGTTGTTGATGATGGAATAGTGGTAGCTGTAGTCGTTGGTTCGGCACTGGTTGTTGAAGATGTAATTGTAGAGGTGGAGGATGATATTTGTGGTGTAGTGCTTGTGGTAGTAGTTGGTGAAAGAGTGCTAATTGTTGTACTAGTTGGTGTAGTTGTTGTTGGCAACTCACTAGTAGAGGTTGTTGTTGATTGTGTACTAGTAGTACTTGTTGATGGTAATGTAGTAGTAGCTGTTGTAGTAGGTTGAATAGTAGATGTCACTGTTGTTGATGATTGACTAGTGGTAGTTGTAGATGGTGGAGCAGTACTGGTCGTTGAAGATGATGTTGTTGATGTGGTGGATGACATCTGTTGGATAGTGCTTGTTGTAGTTGTTATTGGAAGAGTGCTAGTAGTAGTGGTGGTTGGTGTAGATGTTGTTGTCGGAGACTCACTTGTTGAGGTTGCTGTTGGTTGAGTACTAGTAGTACTTGTTGGTGGTAGTGTAACTGATGTTGTTGTAGTTGGTTGATTAGTGGTTGTAACAGTTGTAGATGATGGAATAGTGGTATCTGTAGTCGTTGGTTCGGTAGTGGTTGTTGAAGATGTAATTGTAGAGGTGGAGGAAGATATTTGTGGTGTAGTGCTTGTGGTAGTAGTTGGTGAAAGAGTGCTAGTAGTTGTACTGGTTGGTGTAGTTGTTGTTGGCACCTCACTAGTAGTGGTTGTTGTTGATTGGGTACTTGTGGTACTTGTTGTTGGTAATGTAGTAGTAATGGTTGTAGTTGGTTGAATAGTTGTTGTCACTGTAGTTGAAGATGGTTTAGTGGTAGTTGTTGTTGGTGGTGCAGTACTTGCTGTTGAAGATGATGTTGTAGATTTAGTGGATGATATTTGCGGGGTAGTGCTTGTAGTAGTTGTTGGTGAAAGAGTGTTAGTAGTAGTAGTGGTTGGTGTAGTTGTTGTTGTTGAAGACTCACTTGTTGAGATTGTTGTTGATTGAGTACTAGTAGCACTTGTTGGTGGAAGTGTAGTAGTTGATGTTGTAGTTGGTCTAATAGTCGTTGTAACAGTTGCAGATGATGGAATAGTGGTTGCTGTAGTCGTTTGTTTGGCACTGGTTGTTGAAGATGTAATCGTAGAGGTGGAGGATGATATTTGTGGTGTAGTGCTTGTGGTAGTAGTTGGTGAAAGAGTGCTAGTTGTTGTACTAGTTGGTGTAGTTGTTGTTGCCAACTCACTAGTAGAGGTTGTTGTTGATTGTGTACTAGTAGTACTTGTTGATGGTAATGTCGTAGTAGCTGTTGTAGTAGGTTGAATAGTAGATGTCACAGTTGTTGATGATTGACTAGTGGTAGTTATAGATAGTGGAGCAGTACTGGTCGTTGAGGATGATGTTGTTGATGAGGTGGATGATATCTCTGGGGTAGTGCTTGTGGTAGTTGTTATTGGAAGAGTGCTAGTAGTAGTAGTGGTTGGTGCAGACATTGTTGTCGGAGACTCACTTGTTGAGGTTACTGTTGATTGAGTACTAATAGTACTTGTTGGTGGTAGTGTAACTGATGTTTTTGTAGTTGGTCCAATAGTGGTTGAAACAGTTGTAGATGATGGAATAGTGGTAGCTGTAGTCGTTGGTTCGGTAGTGGTTGTTGAAGATGTAATTGTAGAGGTGGAGGATGATATTTGTGGTGTAGTGCTTGTGGTAGTAGTTGGTGAAAGAGTGCTACTTGTTGTACTAGTTGTTGTAGTTGTTGTTGGCAACTCACTAGTAGAGGTTGTTGTTGATTGTGTACTAGTAGTACTTGTTGATGGTAATGTAGTAGTAGCTGTTGTAGTAGGTTGAGTAGTAGATGTCACTGTTGTAGATGATTGAATAGTGGTAGTTGTAGATAGTGGAGCAGTACTGGTCATTGAAGATGATGTTGTTGATATGGTGGATGATATCTGTGGGGTAGTGCTTGTGGTAGATGTTATTGGAAGAGTGCTAGTAGTAGTAGTGGTTGGTGTAGTTGTTGTTGTCGGAGACTCACTTGTTGAGGTTGCTGTTGATTGAGTACTAGTAGTACTTGTTGGTGGTAGTGTAACTGATGTTGTTGTAGTTGGTTGACTAGTGGTTGTAACAGTTGTAGATGATGGAATAGTGGTATCTGTAGTCGTTGGTTCGGTAAAGGTTGTTGAAGATGTAATTGTAGAGGTGGAGGATGATATTTGTGGTGTAGTGCTTGTGGTAGTAGTTGGTAAAAGAGTGCTAGTAGTTGTACTAGTTGGTGTAGTTGTTGTTGGCACCTCACTAGTAGCGGTTGTTGTTGAATGGGTACTTGTGGTACTTGTTGTTGGTAATGTAGAAGTAACGGTTGTAGTTGGTTGAATAGTTGTTGTCACTGTAGTTGATGATGGACTAGTGGTAGTTGTTGTTGGTGGTGCAGTACTTGCTGTTGAAGATGATGTTGTAGATTTAGTGGATGATATTTGCGGGATAGTGCTTGTGGGAGTTGTTGGTGAAAGAGTGCTAGTAGTAGTAGTGATTGGTGTAGTTGTTTTTGTTGAAGACACACTTGTTGAGGTTGTTGTTGATTGAGTACTAGTAGCACTTGTTGGTGGAAGTGTAGTAGTTGATGTTGTAGTTGGTCTAATAGTGGTTGTAACAGTTGTTGATGATGGAATAGTGGTAGCTGTAGTCGTTGGTTCGGCACTGGTTGTTGAAGATGTAATTGTAGAGGTCGAGGATGATATTTGTGGTGTAGTGCTTGTGGTAGTAGTTGGTGAAAGAGTGCTAGTAGTTGTTCTAGTTGGTGTAGTTGTTGTTGGCACCTCACTATTAGCGGTTGTTGTTGATTGGGTACTTGTGGTACTTGTTGTTGGTAATGTAGTAACGGTTGTAGTTGGTTGAATAGTTGTTGTCACTGTAGTTGATGATGGACTAGTGGTAGTTGTTGTTGGTGGTGCAGTACTTGCTGTTGAAGATGATGTTGTGGATTTAGTGGATGATATTTGCGGGGTAGTGCTTTTGGTAGTTGTTGGTGAAAGAGTGCTAGTAGTAGTAGTGGTTGGTGTAGTTGTTGTTGTCGGAGACTCACTTGTTGAGGTTGCTGTTGGTTGAGTACTAGTAGTACTCGTTGGTGGTAGTGTAACTGATGTTGTTGTAGTTGGTTGACTAGTGGTTGTAGCAGTTGTAGATGATGGAATAGTGGTATCTGTAGTCGTTGATTCTTTAGTGGTTGTTGAAGATGTAATTGTAGAGGTGGAGGAAGATATTTGTGGTGTAGTGCTTGTGGTAGTAGTTGGTGAAAGAGTGCTAGTAGTTGTACTAGGCGGTGTAGTTGTTGTTGGCACCTCACTAGTAGCGGTTGTTAATGATTGGGTACTTGTGGTACTTGTTGTTGGTAATGTAGTAGTAATGGTTGTAGTTGGTTGAATATTTGTTGTCACTGTAGTTGAAGATGGACTAGTGGTAGTTGTTGTTGGTGGTGCAGTACTTGCTGTTGAAGATGATGTTGTAGATTTAGTGGATGATATTTGCGGGGTAGTGCTTGTGGTAGTTGTTGGTGAAAAAGTGTTAGTAGTAGTAGTGGTTGGTGTAGTTGTTGTTGTTGAAGACTCACTTGTTGAGATTGTTGTTGATTGAGTACTAGTAGCACTTGTTGGTGGAAGTGTAGTAGTTGATGTTGTAGTTGGTCTAATAGTGGTTGTAACAGTTGTAGATAATGGAATAGTAGTTGCTGTAGTCGTTGGTTTTGCACTGGTTGTTGAAGATGTAATTGTAGAGGTGGAGGATGATATTTGTGGTGTAGTGCTTGTGGTAGTAGTTGGTGAAAGAGTGCTAGTTGTTGTACTAGTTGGTGTAGTTGTTGTTGGCAAACTACTAGTAGAGGTTGTTGTTGATTGTGTACTAGTAGTACTTGTTGATGGTAATGTCGTAGTAGCTGTTGTAGTAGGTTGAATAGTAGATGTCACTGTTGTTGATGATTGACTAGTGGTAGTTGTAGATAGTGGAGCAGTACTGGTCGTTGAGGATGATGTTGTTGATGAGGTGGATGATATCCGTGGGGTTGTGCTTGTGGTAGTTGTTATTGGAAGAGTGCTAGTAGTAGTAGTGGTTGGTGTAGTTGTTGTTGTCGGAGACACACTTGTCGAGGTTGCTGTTGATTGAGTACTAGTAGTACTTGTTGGTAGTAGTGTAACTGATGTTGTTGTAGTTGGTACAATAGTGGTTGAAACAATTGTAGATGATGGAATAGTGGTAGCTGTAGTCGTTGGTTTGGTAGTGGTTGTTGAAGATGTACTTGTAGAGGTGGAGGATGATATTTGTGGTGTAGTGCTTGTGGTAGTAGTTGGTGAAAGAGTGCTAGTTGTTGTACTAGTTGGTGTAGTTGTTGTTGGCAACTCACTAGTAGAGGTTGTTGTTGATTGTGTACTAGTAGTACTTGTTGATGGTAATGTAGTAGTAGCGGTTGTAGTAGGTTGAATAGTAGATGTCACTGTTGTAGATGATTGAATAGTGGTAGTTGTAGATAGTGGAGCAGTACTGGTCGTTGAAGATGATGTTATTGATATGGTGGATGATATCTGTCGGGTAGTGCTTGTGGTAGATGTTATTGGAAGAGTGCTAGTAGTAGTAGTGGTTGGTGTAGTTGTTGTTGTCGGAGACTCACTTGTTGAGGTTGCTGTTGACTGAGTACTAGTAGTACTTGTTGGTGGTAGTGTATCTGATGTTGTTGTAGTTGGTTGACTAGTGGTTGTAACAGTTGTAGATGATGGAAAAGTGGTATCTGTAGTCGTTGGTTCGGTAGTGGTTGTTGAAGATGCAATTGTAGAGGTGGAGGATGATATTTGTGGTGTAGTGCTTGTGGTAGTAGTTGGTGAAAGAGTGCTAGTAGTTGTGCTAGTTGGTGTAGTTGTTTCTGGCACCTCACTAGTAGCAGTTGTTGTTGAATGGGTACTTGTGGTACTTGTTGTTGGTAATGTAGAAGTAACGGTTGTAGTTGGTTGAATAGTTGTTGTCACTGTAGTTGATGATGGACTAGTGGTAGTTGTTGTTGGTGGTGCAGTACTTGCTGTTGAAGATGATGTTGTAGATTTAGTGGATGATATTTGCGGGGTAGTGCTTGCGGTAGTTGTTGGTGAAAGAGTACTAGTAGTAGTAGTGGTTGGTGTAGTTGTTGTTGTTGAAGACACACTTGTTGAGGTTGTTGTTGATTGTGTACTAGTAGCACTTGTTGGTGGAAGTGTAGTAGTTGATGTTGTAGTTGGTCTAATAGTGGTTGTAACAGTTGTATATGATGGGATAGTGGTAGCTGTAGTCGTTGGTTCAGCACTGGTTGTTGAAGATGTAATTGTAGAGGTGGAGGATGATATTTCTGGTGTAGTGCTTGTGGAAGTAGTTAGTGAAAGAGTGCTAGTTGTTTTACTAGTTGGTGTAGTTGTTGTTGGCAACTCACTAGTAGAGGTTGTTGTTGATTGTGTACTAGTAGTACTTGTTGATGGTAATGTAGTAGTAGCTGTTATAGTAGGTTGAATAGTAGATTTCACTGTTGTTGATGATTGACTAGTAGTAGTTGTAGATAATGGAGCAGTACTGGTCGTTGAAGATGATGTTGTTGATGTGGTGGATGATATCTGTGGGGTAGTGCTTGTGGTAGATGTTATTGGAAGAGAGCTAGTAGTAGTAGTGGTTGGTGTAGTTTTTGTTGTCGGAGACTCACTTGTTGAGGTTTTTGTTGATTGAGTACTAGTAGTACTTGTTGGTGGTAGTGTAACTGATGTTGTTGTAGTTGGTTGACTAGTGGTTGTAACAGTTGTAGATGATGAAATAGTGGTATCTGTAGTCGTTGGTTCGGTAGTGGTTGTTACAGATGTAATTGTAGAGGTGGAGGATGATATTTGTGGTGTAGTGCTTGTCGTAGTAGTTGGTGAAAGAGTGCTAGTAGTTGTACTAGTTGGTGTAGTTGTTGTTGGCACCTCACTAGTAGTGGTTGTTGTTGAATGGGTAATTGTGGTACTTGTTGTTGGTAATGTAGCAGTAACGGTTGTAGTTGGTTGAATAGTTGTTGTCACTGTAGTTGATGATGGACTAGTGGTAGTTGATGTTGGTGGTGCAATACTTGCTGTTGAAGATGATGTTGTAGATTTAGTGGATGATATTTGCAGGGTTGTGCTTGTCTTAGTTGTTGGTGAAAGAGTGCTAGTAGTAGTAGTGATTGGTGTAGTTATTGCAAACACACTTGTTGAGGTTGTTGTTGATTGAGTACTAGTAGCACTTGTTGGTGGATGTGTAGTAGTTGATGTTGTAGTTGGTCTAATAGTGGTTGTAACAGTTGTAGATGATGGAATAGTGGTAGCTGTAGTCGTTGGTTCGGCACTGGTTGTTGAAGATGTAATTGTAGATGTGGAGGATGATATTTGTGGTGTAGTGCTTGTGGTAGTAGTTGGTGAAAGAGTGCTAGTTGTTTTACTAGTTGGTGTAGTTGTTGGCAACTCACTAGTAGAGGTTCCTGTTGATTGTGTACTAGTAGTACTTGTTGATGGTAATGTAGTAGTAGCTGTTGTAGTAGGTTGAATAGTAGATGTCACTGTTGTTGATGATTGACTAGTGGTAGTTGTAGATGGTGGAGCAGTACTGGTCGTTGAAGATGATGTTGTTGATGTGGTGGATGATATCTGTTGGATAGTGCTTGTTGTAGTTGTTATTGGAAGAGTGCTAGTAGTAGTAGTGGTTGGTGTAGATGTTGTTGTCGGAGACTCACTTGTTGAGGATGCTGTTGGTAGAGTACTAGTAGTACTTGTTGGTGGTAGTGTAACTGATGTTGTTGTAGCTGGTTTACTAGTGGTTGAAACAGTTGTAGATGATGGAATAGTGGTAGCTGTAGTCGTTGGTTCGGTAGTGGTTGTTGAAGATGTAATTGTAGAGGTGGAGGAAAATATTTGTGGTGTAGTGCTTGTGATAGTAGTTGGTGAAAGAGTGCTAGTAGTTGTACTAGTTGGTGTAGTTGTTGTTGGAACCTCACTAGTAGCGGTTGTTGTTGATTGGGTACTTGTGGTACTTGTTGTTGGTAATGTAGTAGTAATGGTTGTAGTTGGTTGAATAGTTGTTGTCACTGTAGTTGAAGATGGACTCGTGGTAGTTGTTGTTGGTGGAGCAGTACTTGCTGTTGAAGATGATGTTGTAGATTTAGTATATGATATTTGCGGGGTAGTGCTTGTGGTAGTTGTTGGTGAAAGAGTGTTAGTAGTAGTAGTAGTTGGTGTAGTTGTTGTTGTTGAAGATTCACTTGTTGAGATTGTTGTTGATTGAGTTCTAGTAGCACTTGTTGGTGGAAGTGTAGTAGTTGATGTTGTAGTTGGTCTAATAGTGGTTGTAACAGTTGTAGATGATTTAATAGTGGTTGCTGTAGTCGTTTGTTTGGCACTGGTTGTTGAAGATGTAATTGTAGAGGTGGAGGATGATATTTGTGGTGTAGTGCTTGTGGTAGTTGTTGGTGAAAGATTGCTAGTTGTTGTACTAGTTGTTGTAGTTGTTGTTGGCAACTCACTAGTAGAGGTTGTTGTTGATTGTGTACTAGTAGTACTTGTTGATGGTAATGTCGTAGTAGCTGTTGTAGTAGGTTGAATAGTAGATGTCACTGTTGTAGATGATTGAATAGTGGTAGTTGTAGATAGTGGAGCAGTAATGGTCGTTGAGGAAGATGTTGTTGATGAGGTGGATGATATCTGTGGGGTAGTGCTTGTGGTAGTTGTTATTGGAAGGGTTCTAGTAGTAGTAGTGGTTGGTGTAGTTGTTATTGTCGGAGACTCACTTGTTGAGGTTGCTGTTGATTGAGTACTAGTAGTACTTGTTGGTGGTAGTGTAACTGATGTTGTTGTAGTTGTTCCTATAGTGGTTGAAACAGTTGTAGATGATGGAAGAGTGGTAGCTGTAGTCGTTGGTTTGGTAGTGGTTGTTGATGTAATTGTAGAGGTGGAGGATGATAATAGTGGTGTAGTGTTTGTGGTAGTAGTTGGTGAAAGAGTGCTAGTTGTTGTATTAGTTGTTGTAGTTGTTGTTGGCAACTCACTATTTAAGGTTGTTGTTGATTGTGTACTAGCAGTACTTGTTGATGGTAATGTAGTAGTAGCTGTTGTAGTAGGATGAATAGTAGATGCCACTGTTGTTGATGATTGACTAGTTGTAGTTGTAGATGGTGGAGCAGTACTGGTCGTTGAAGATGATGTTGTTGATATGGTGGATGATATCTGTGGGGTAGTGCTTGTGGTAGTTGTTATTGGAAGAGTGCTAGTAGTTGTAGTGGTTGGTGTAGTTGTTGTTGTCAGAGACTCACTTGTTGAGGTTGCTGTTGGTTGAGTACTAGTAGTACTTGTTGGTGGTAGTGTAACTGATGTTGTTGTAGTTGGTTGACTAGTGGTTGTAACAGTTGTAGATGATGGAATAGTGGTATCTGTAGTCGTTGGTTCGGTAGTGGTTGTTGAAGATGTAATTGTAGAGGAGGAGGAAGATATTTGTGGTGTAGTGCTTGTGGTAGTAGTTGGTGAAAGAGTGCTAGTAGTTGTACTAGTTGGTGTAGTTGTTGTTGGCACCTCACTAGTAGCGGTTGTTGTTGATTGGGTACTTGTGGTAATTGTTGTTGGTAATGTAGTAGTAATGGTTGTAGTTGGATGAATATTTGTTGTCACTGTAGTTGAAGATGGACTAGTGGTAGTTGTTGTTGGTGGTGCAGTACTTGCTGTTGAAGATGATGTTGTAGATTTAGTGGATGATATTTGCGGGGTAGTGCTTGTGGTAGTTGTTGGTGAAAAAGTGTTAGTAGTAGTAGTGGTTGGTGTAGTTGTTGTTGTTGAAGACTCACTTGTTGAGATTGTTGTTGATTGAGTACTAGTAGCACTTGTTGGTGGAAGTGTAGTAGTTGATGTTGTAGTTGGTCTAATAGTGGTTGTAACAGTTGTAGATGATGGAATAGTAGTTGCTGTAGTCGTTGGTTTTGCACTGGTTGTTGAAGATGTAATTGTAGAGGTGGAGGATGATATTTGTGATGTAGTGCTTGTGGTAGTAGTTGGTGAAAGAGTGCTAGTTGTTTTACTAGTTGGTGTAGTTGTTGTTGGCAACTCACTAGTAGAGGTTGTTGTTGATTGTGTACTAGTAGTACTTGTTGATGGTAATGTCGTAGTAGCTGTTGTAGTAGGTTGAATAGTATATGTCACTGTTGTTGATGATTGACTAGTGGAAGTTGTAGATAGTGGGGCAGTACTGGTCGTTGAGGATGATGTTGTTGATGAGGTGGATGATATCTGTGGGGTTGTGCTTGTGGTAGTTGTTATTGGAAGAGTGCTAGTAGTAGTAGTGGTTCGTGTAGTTGTTGTTGTCGGAGACTCACTTGTTGAGGTTGCTGTTGATTGAGTACTAGTAGTACTTGTTGGTGGTAGTGTAACTGATGTTGTTGTAGTTGGTACAATAGTGGTTGATACAATTGTAGATGATGGAATAGTGGCAGCTGTAGTCGTTGGTTTGGTAGTGGTTGATGAAGATGTAATTGTAGAGGTGGAGGATGATATTTGTGGTGTTGTGCTTGTGGTAGTAGTTGGTGAAAGAGTGCTAGTTGTTGTACTAGTTGGTGTAGTTGTTGTTGGCAACTCACTAGTAGAGGTTGTTGTTGATTGTGTACTAGTAGTACTTGTTGATGGTAATGTAGTAGTAGCTGTTGTAGTAGGTTGAATAGTAGATGTCACTGTTGTAGATGATTGACTAGTGGTAGTTGTAGATAGTGGAGCAGTACTGGTCGTATAAGATGATGTTGTTGATATAGTGGATGATATCTGTCGGGTAGTGCTTGTGGTAGATGTTATTGAAAGAGTGCTAGTAGTAGTAGTGGTTGGTGTAGTTGTTGTTGTTGGAGACTCACTTGTTGAGGTTGCTGTTGATTGAGTACTAGTAGTACTTGTTGCTGGTAGTGTAACTGATGTTGTTGTAGTTGGGTGACTTGTGGTTGTAACAGTTGTAGATGATGGAATAGTGGTATCTGTAGTCGTTGGTACGGTAGTGGTTGTTGAAGATGTAATTGTAGAGGTGGAGGATGATATTTGTGGTGTAGTGCTTGTGGTAGTAGTTGGTGAAAGAGTGCTAGTAGTTTTACTAGTTGGTGTAGTTGTTGTTGGCACCTCACTAGTAGAGGTTGTCGTTGAATAGGTACTTGTGGTACTTGTTGTTGGTAATGTAGTAGTAACGGTTGTAGTTGGTCGAATAGCTGTTGTCACTGTAGTTGATGATGGACTAGTGGTAGATGTTGTTGGTAATGCAGTACTTGCTGTTGAAGATGATGTTGTAGATTTAGTGGATGATATTTGCGGGGTAGTGCTTGTGGTAGTTGTTGGTGAAAGAGTGCTAGTAGTAGTAGTGGTTGGTGTAGTTGTTGTTGGCAACTCACTAGTAGAGGTTGTTGTTGATTGTGTGCTAGTAGTACTTGTTGATGGTAATGTAGTAGTAGCTGTTGTAGAAGGTTGAATAGTAGATGTCACTGTTGTAGATGATTGACTAGTTGTAGTTGTAGATGGTGGAGCAGTACTGGTCGTTGAAGATGATGTTGTTGATGTGGTGTATGATATCTGTGGGGTAGCGCTTGTGGTAGTTTTTATTGGATGAGTGCTAGTAGTAGTAGTGGTTGGTGTAGTTGTTGTTGTTGGAGCCTCACTTGTTGAAGTTGCTGTTGACTGAGTACTAGTAGTACTTGTTGGTGGTAGTGTAACTGATGTTGTTGTAGTTGGTCTAATAGTGGTTGTAACAGTTGTAGATGATGGAATAGTGGTAGTTGTAGTCGTTGGTTTGGTAGTGGTTGTTGAAGATGCAATTGTAGAGGTGGAGGATGATATTTGTGGTGTAGTGCTTGTGGTAGTAGTTGGTGAAAGAGTGCTAGTTGTTGTACTAGTTGGTGTAGTTGTTGTTGGCAACTCACTAGTAGAGGTTGTTGTTGATTGTGTACTAGTAGTACTTGTTGATGGTAATGTAGTAGTAGCTGTTGTAGTAGGTTGAATAGTAGATGTCACTGTTGTTGATGATTGACTAGTCGTAGTTGTAGATAGTGGAGCAGTACTGATCTTTGAAGATAATGTTGTTGATGTGGTGGATGATATCTCTGGGGTAGTGCTTGTGGTAGTTGTTATTGAAAGAGTGCTAGTAGTAGTAGTGGTTGGTGTAGTTGTTGTTGTCGGAGACTCACTTGTTGAGGTTGCTGTTGATCTAGTACTAGTAGTACTTGTTGGTGGTAGTGTAACTGATGTTGTTGTAGTTGGTACAATAGTGGTTGAAACAATTGTAGATGATGGAATAGTGGTAGCTGTAGTCGTTGGTTTGGTAGTGGTTGATGAAGATGTAATTGTAGAGGTGGAGGATGATATATGTGGTGTAGTGCTTGTGGTAGTAGTTGGTGAAAGAGTGCTAGTTGTTGTACTAGTTGGTGTAGTTGTTGTTGGCAACTCACTAGTAGAGGTTGTTGTTGATTGTGTACTAGTAGTACTTGTTGATGGTAATGTCGTAGTAGCTGTTGTAGTAGCTTGAATAGTAGATGTCACTGTTGTTGATGATTGACTAGTGGTAGTTGTAGATAGTGGAGCAGTACTGGTCGTGGAAGATGATGTTGTTGATATGGTGGATGATATCTGTCGGGTAGTGCTTGTGGTAGATGTTATTGGAAGAGTGCTAGTAGTAGTAGTGGTTGGTGTAGTTGTTGTTGTCGGAGACTCACTTGTTGAAGTTGCTGTTGACTGAGTACTAGTAGTACTTGTTGGTGGTAGTGTATCTGATGTTGTTGTAGTTGGTTGACTAGTGGTTGTAACAGTTGTAGATGATGGAAAAGTGGTATCTGTAGTCGTTGGTTCGGTAGTGGTTGTTGAAGATGCAATTGTAGAGGTGGAGGATGATATTTGTGGTGTAGTGCTTGTGGTAGTAGTTGGTGAAAGAGTGCTAGTAGTTGTACTAGTTGGTGTAGTTGTTGTTGGCACCTCACTAGTAGCGGTTGTTGTTGAATGGGTACTTGTGGTACTTGTTGTTGGTAATGTAGAAGTAACGGTTGTAGTTGGTTGAATAGTTGTTGTCACTGTTGTTGATGATGGACTAGTGGTAGTTGTTGTTGGTGGTGCAGTACTTGCTGTTGAAGATGATGTTGTAGATTTAGTGGATGATATTTGCGGGGTAGTGCTTGCGGTAGTTGTTGGTGAAAGAGTGCTAGTAGTAGTAGTGGCTGGTGTAGTTGTTGTTGTTGAAGACACACTTGTTGAGGTTGTTGTTGATTGAGTACTAGTAGCACTTGTTGGTGGAAGTGTAGTAGTTGATGTTGTAGTTGGTCTAATAGTGGTTGTAACAGTTGTAGATGATTTAATAGTGGTAGCTGTAGTCGTTGGTTCAGCACTGGTTGTTGAAGATGTAATTGTAGAGGTGGAGGATGATATTTGTGGTGTAGTGCTTGTGGTAGTAGTTGGTGAAAGAGTGCTAGTTGTTCTACTAGTTGGTGTAGTTGTTGTTGGCAACTCACTAGGAGAGGATGTTGTTGATTGTGTACTAGTAGTACTTGTTGATGGTAATGTAGCAGTAGCTGTTGTAGTAGGTTGAATAGTAGATGCCACTGTTGTTGATGATTGACTAGTGGTAGTTGTAGATGGTGGAGCAGTACTGGTCGTTGAAGATGATGTTGTTGATGTGGTGGATGATATCTGTGGGGTAGTGCTTGTGGTAGTTGTTATTGGAAGAGTGCTAGTAGTAGTAGTGGTTGGTGTAGATGTTGTTGTCGGAGACTCACTTGTTGAGGTTGCTGTTGGTTGAGTACTAGTAGTACTTGTTGGTGGTAGTGTAACTGATGTTGTTGTAGTTGGTTGACTAGAGATTGTAACAGTTGTAGATGATGGAATAGTGGTATCTGTAGTCGTTGGTACGGTAGTGGTTGTTGAAGATGTAATTGTAGAGGTGGAGGAAGATATTTGTGGTGTAGTGCTTGTGGCAGTAGTTGGTGAAAGAGTGCTAGTAGTTGTACTAGTTGGTGTAGTTGTTGTTGGCACCTCACTAGTAGAGGTTGTTGTTGATTGGGTACTTGTGGTACTTGTTGTTGGTAATGTAGTAGTAATGGTTGTAGTTGGTTGAATAGTTGTTGTCACTGTAGTTGATGATGGACTAGTGGTAGTTGTTGTTGGTGGTGCAGTACTTGCTGTTGAAGATGATGTTGTAGATTTAGTATATGATATTTGCGGGATAGTGCTTGTGGTAGTTGTTGGTGAAAGAGTGTTAGTAGTAGTAGTGGTTGGTGTAGTTGTTGTTGTTGAAGACTCACTTGTTGAGATTGTTGTTGATTGAGTACTAGTAGCACTTGTTGGTGGAAGTGTAGTAGTTGATGTTGTAGTTGGTCTAATAGTGGTTGTAACAGTTGTAGATGATGGAATAGTGGTTGCTGTAGTCGTTGGTTTGGCACTGGTTGTTGAAGATGAAATTGTAGAGGTGGAGGATGATATTTGTGGTGTAGTGCTTGTGGTAGTAGTTGGTGAATGAGTGCTAGTTGTTGTACTAGTTGGTGTAGTTGTTGTTGGCAACTCACTAGAAGAGGTTGTTGTTGATTGTGTACTAGTAGTACTTGTTGATGGTAATGTCGTAGTAGCTGTTGTAGTAGGTTGAATAGTAGATGTCACTGTTGTTGATGATTGACTAGTGGTAGTTGTAGATAGTGGAGCAGTACTGGTCATTGAGGATGATGTTGTTGATGAGGTGGATGATATCTGTGGGGTAGTGCTTGTGGTAGTTGTCGGAGGCTCACTTGTTGAGGTTGCTGTTGATTGAGTACTAGTAGTACTTGTTGGTGGTAGTGTAACTGATGTTGTTGTAGTTGGTCCAATAGTGGTTGTAACAGTTGTAGATGATGGAATAGTGGTAGGTGTAGTCGTTGGTTTGGTAGTGGTTGTTGAAGATGCAATTGTAGAGGTGGAGGATGATATTTGTGGTGTAGTGATTGTGGTAGTAGTTGGTGAAAGAGTGCTAGTTGTTTTACTAGTTGGTATAGTTGTTGTTGGCAACTCACTTGTAGAGGTTGTTGTTGATTGTGTACTAGTAGTACTTGTTGATGGTAATGTAGTAGTAGCTGTTGTAGTAGGTTGAATAGTAGATGTCACTGTTGTAGATGATTGACTAGTGGTAGTTGTAGATAGTGGAGCAGTACTGGTTGTTGAAGATGATGTTGTTGATATGGTGGATGATATCTGTGGGGTAGTGCTTGCGGTAGATGTTATTGGAAGAGTGCTAGTAGTAGTAGTGGTTGGTGTAGTTGTTGTTGTCGGAGACTCACTTGTTGAGGTTGCTGTTGATTGAGTACTAGTAGTACTTGTTGGTGGTAGTGTAACTGATGTTGTTGTAGTTGGGTGACTTGTGGTTGTAACAGTTGTAGATGATGGAATAGTGGTATCTGTAGTCGTTGGTTCGGTAGTGGTTGTTGAAGATGTAATTGTAAAGGTGGAGGATGATATTTGTGGTGTAGTGCTTGTGGTAGTAGTTGGTGAAAGAGTGCTAGTAGTTTTACTAGTTGGTGTAGTTGTTGTTGGCACCTCACTAGTAGAGGTTGTCGTTGAATAGGTACTTGTGGTACTTGTTGTTGGTAATGTAGTAGTAACGGTTGTAGTTGGTTGAATAGCTGTTGTCACTGTAGTTGATGATGGACTAGTGGTAGTTGTTGTTGGTAATGCAGTACTTGCTGTTGAAGATGATGTTGTAGATTTAGTGGATGATATTTGCGGGGTAGTGCTTGTGGTAGTTGTTGGTGAAAGAGTGCTAGTAGTAGTAGTGGTTGGTGTAGTTGTTGTTGGCAACTCACTAGTAGAGGTTGTTGTTGATTGTGTGCTAGTAGTACTTGTTGATGGTAATGTAGTAGTAGCTGTTGTAGTAGGTTGAATAGTAGATGTCACTGTTGTAGATGATTGACTAGTTGTAGTTGTAGATGGTGGAGCAGTACTGGTCGTTGAAGATGATGTTGTTGATGTGGTGTATGATATCTGTGGGGTATTGCTTGTGGTAGTTGTTATTGGAAGAGTGCTAGTAGTAGTAGTGGTTGGTGTAGTTGTTGTTGTTGGAGACTCACTTGTTGAAGTTGCTGTTGACTGAGTACTAGTAGTACTTGTTGGTGGTAGTGTAACTGATGTTGTTGTAGTTGGTCTAATAGTGGTTGTAACAGTTGTAGATGATGGAATAGTGGTAGCTGTAGTCGTTGGTTCGGTAGTGGTTGTTGAAGATGTTATTGTAGAGGTGGAGGATGATATTTGTGGTGTAGTGCTTGTGGTAGTAGTTGGTGAAAGAGTGCTAGTTGTTGTACTAGTTGGTGTAGTTGTTGTTGGCAACTCACTAGTAGAGGTTGTTGTTGATTGTGTACTAGTAGTACTTGTTGATGGTAATGTAGTAGTAGCTGTTGTAGTAGGTTGAATAGTAGATGTCACTGTTGTTGATGATTGACTAGTCGTAGTTGTAGATAATGGAGCAGTACTGGTCTTTGAAGATAATGTTGTTGATATGGTGGATGATATCTCTGGGGTAGTGCTTGTGGTAGTTGTTATTGGAAGAGTGCTAGTAGTAGTAGTGGTTGGTGTAGTTGTTGTTGTCGGAGACTCACTTGTTGAGGTTGCTGTTGATTGAGTACTAGTAGTACTTGTTGGTGGTAGTGTAACTGATGTTGTTGTAGTTGGTTGACTAGTGGTTGTAACAGTTGTAGATGGTGGAATAGTGGTATCTGTAGACGTTGGTTCTGTAGTGGTTGTTGAAGATGTAATTGTAGAGCTGGAGAATGATATTTGTGGTGTAGTGCTTGTGGTAGTAGTTGGTGAAAGAGTGCTAGTAGTTGTACTAGTTTGTGTAGTTATTGTTGGCAACTCACTAGTAGAGATTGTTGTTGACTGGCTACTAGTAGTACTTTTTGTTGGTAATGTAGTAGTTACTGTTGTAGTTGGTTGAATAATGGTGGTAGCACTGGTTGATGAATCAGTTGTAGTTGTAGTCGGTGACACTGTACCTGTAAATGAAGATAATATTATAGAGGATTTGAATGTTGTTTGTGGGGTAGTTCTTGTAGTATCTTTCAATGTAAAAGTTATAGTTGTAGTAGTGGTTGGAGTAGTTGTTGTAGTTGAGAATTCACTAGTGGAGGTTGTTGTTGATTGGGAACTAGCTGTAAATGTTATTGGAAATGTAGTACTTGGTGTTGTAATAGGTTGAATAGTGGTGGTAGCTTTAGTAGATGATTTAAAAGTGGTTGTTGTAGATGGTGGAGCAGTACTGGTTGTTGAAGATGATAAGCTTGATGTGGTGGATGAAATTTTTGGGGTAGTGCTTGTCGTAGTTGTTACTGGAAGAGTGTTAGTAGTAGTAGTGGTTGGTGTAGTTGTTTTTGTCGAAGACTGACTTGTTGAGGTTGTTGTTGATTGAGCACTAGTAGTACTTGTTGGTGGTAGTGTATTAGTTGATGTTGAAGTTGGTCTAATAGTGGTTGTAACAGTTGTAGATGAAGGAACAGTGGTAGCTTTAGTCGTTGGTTTGGTAATGGTTGTTGAAGATGTAATTGTAGAGGTGGAGGATGATTTTTGTGGTATAGTGCTTGTGGTAGTAGTTGGTGAAAGAGTTGTAGTAGTTGTACTAATTGGTGTAGTTGTTGTTGGCAATTCACTAGTAGAGGTTGTTGTTGATTGTATACTAGTAAAACTTGTTGATGGTAATGTAGTAGTAGCTGTTGTAGTAGGTTGAATAGTAGATGTCACTGTTGTTGATGAATGACTAGTGGTAGTTGTAGATGGTGGACCAGTACTGGTCGTTGAAGATGATGTTGTTGATGTGGTGGATGATATCTGTGGGGTAGTGCTTGTGGTAGTTGTTATTGGAAGAGTGTTAGAATTAGTAGTGGTTGGTGTAATTGTTGTTGTCGTAGACTCACTTGTTGAGGTTGCTGTTGACTGATAACTAGTAGCACTTGTTGGTGGTAGTGTAATTGATGTGGTTGTAGTTGGTTGACTAGAGGTTGTAACAGTTGTAGATGATGGAATTGTGGTAGCTGTAGTCGTTGATTCGGTACTTTTTGTTGAAGATGTAATTGTAGAGGTGAAGGATGATATTTGTGGTGTAGTGCTTGTGGTAGTAGTTGGTGAAAGAGTGCTAGTAGCTGTACTAGTTGGTGTAGTTGTTGTTGGCAACTCACTAGTAGTGGTTGTTGTTGATTGGGTACCATTAGTACTTGTTGTTGGTAATGTAGTAGTTACTATTGTAGTTGGATGAATAGCTGTTGTCACTGTAGTTGATGATGGACTAGTGGTAGTTGTTGGTGGTGGTGCAGTACTTGTTATTGAAGATAATGTTGTAGATTTAGTGGATGATATTTGCGTGGTAGTGCTTGCGGTTGTTGTTGGTGAAAGAGTGCTAGTAGTTGAAGTGGTTCTTGAAGTTGATGTTATTGGCAATTCACTAGTGTAGGTTGTTGTTGATTGGGTACCAGTAGTAATTGTTGTTGGTAGTTTATTAGAAGCTGTTGTAGAAGGTTGCTTCATGGTAGTAGCTGTAGTAGATGATGGAATAGTGGTAGTTGTAGATGTCGGAACAGTACTGGTCGTTGAAGATGATAAGGTTGATGTGGTGGATGATATTTGCGGGGTAGTGCTTGTGGTAGTTGTTACTGGAAAGGTGTTAGTAGTAGTAGGGGTTGGTGTATTTGTTGTTGAAGATTCACTTGTTGAGGTTGTTGATTGAGTACTAGTAGTACTTGTTGGTGGTAGTGTAGTAGTTGATGTTGTAGTTGGTCTAATAGTGGTTGTAACAGTTGTAGATGATGGAATAGTGGTAGCTGTAGTCGTTGGTTCAGCACTGGTTGTTGAAGATGTAATTGTAGAGGTGGAGGATGATATTTGTGGTGTAGTGCTTGTGGTAGTAGTTGGTGAAAGAGTGCTAGTTGTTGTACTAGTTGTTGTAGTTGTTGTTGGCAACTCACTAGTAGAGGTTGTTGTTGATTGTGTACTAGTAGTACTTGTTGATGGTAATGTAGTAGTAGCTTTTGTAGTAGGTTGAATAGTAGATGTCACTGTTGTAGATGATTGAATAGTGGTAGTTGTAGATAGTGGAGCAGTACTGGTCGTTGAAGATGATGTTGTTGATATGGTGGATGATATCTGTGGGGTAGTGCTTGTGGTAGTTGTTATTGGAAGAGTACTAGTAGTAGTAGTGGTTGGTGTAGTTGTTGTTGTCGGAGACTCACTTGTTGAGGTTGCTGTTGATTGAGTACTAGTAGGACTTGTTGGTGGTAATGTAACTGATGTTGTTGTAGTTGGTTGACTAGTGGTTGTAACAGTTGTAGATGATGGAATAGTGGTAGCTGTAGTCGTTGGTTCGGTAGTGGTTGTTGAAGATGTAATTGTAGAGGTTGAGGATGATATTTGTGGTGTAGTGCTTGTGGTAGTAGTTGGTGAAAGAGTGCTAGTTGTTTTACTAGTTGGTGTAGTTGCTGTTGGCAACTCACTAGTAGAGGTTGTTGTTGATTGTGTACTAGTAGTACTTGTTGATGGTAATGTAGTAGTAGCTGTTGTAGTTGGTTGAATAGTAGATGTCACTGTTGTTGATGATTGACTAGTGGTAGTTGTAGATGGTGGAGCAGTACTGGTCGTTGAAGATGATGTTGTTGATATGGTGGATGATATCTGTGGGATATTGCTTGTGGTAGTTGTTATTGGAAGAGTGCTAGTAGTAGTGGTGGTTGGTGTAGTTGTTGTTGTCGGAGACTCACTTGTTGATGTTGCTGTTGATTGAGTACTAGTAGTACTTGTTGGTGGTAGTGTAACTGATGTTGTTGTAGTTGGTTGACTAGTGGTTGTAACAGTTGTAGATGATGGAATAGTGGTATCTGTAGTCGTTGGTTCGGTAGTGGTTGTTGAAGATGTAATTGTAGAGGTGGAGGATGATATTTGTGGTGTAGTGCTTGTGGTAGTAGTTGGTGAAAGAGTGCTAGTTGTTTTACTAGTTGGTGTAGTTGCTGTTGGCAACTCACTAGTAGAGGTTGTTGTTGATTGTGTACTAGTAGTACTTGTTGATGGTAATGTAGTAGTAGCTGTTGTAGTTGGTTGAATAGTAGATGTCACTGTTGTTGATGATTGACTAGTGGTAGTTGTAGATGGTGGAGCAGTACTGGTCATTGAAGATGATGTTGTTGATGTGGTGGATGATATCTGTGGGATATTGCTTGTGGTAGTTGTTATTGGAAGAGTGCTAGTAGTAGTAGTGGTTGGTGTAGTTGTTGTTGTCGGAGACTCACTTGTTGAGGTTGCTGTTGGTTGAGTACTAGTAGTGTTTGTTGGTGGTAGTGTAACTGATGTTGTTGTAGTTGGTTGACTAGTGGTTGTAACAGTTGTAGATGATGGAATAGTGGTATCTGTAGTCGTTGGTTCTTTAGTGGTTGTTGAAGATGTAATTGTAGAGGTGGAGGAAGATATTTGTGGTGTAGTGCTTGTGGTAGTAGTTGGTGAAAGAATGATAGTTGTTGTACTAGTTGGTGTAGTTGTTGTTGGCAACTCACTAGTAGAGGTTGTTGTTGATTGTGTACTAGTAGTACTTGTTGATGGTAATGTCGTAGTAGCTGTTGTAGTAGGTTGAATAGTAGATGTCACTGTTGTTGATGATTGACTAGTGGTAGTTGTAGATGGTGGAGCAGTACTGGTCATTGAAGATGATGTTGTTGATGTGGTGGATGATATCTGTGGGATATTGCTTGTGGTAGTTGTTATTGGAAGAGTGCTAGTAGTAGTAGTGGTTGGTGTAGTTGTTGTTGTCGGAGACTCACTTGTTGAGGTTGCTGTTGATTGAGTACTAGTAGTACTTGTTGGTGGTAGTGTATCTGATGTTGTTGTAGTTGGTTGACTAGTGGTTGTAACAGTTGTAGATGACGGAAAAGTGGTATCTGTAGTCGTTGGTTCGGTAGTGGTTGTTGAAGATGCAATTGTAGAGGTGGAGGATGATATTTGAGGTGTAGTGCTTGTGGTAGTAGTTGGTGAAAGTGTGCTAGTAGTTGTACTAGTTGGTGTAGTTGTTGTTGGCACCTCACTAGTAGTGGTTGTTGTTGAATGGGTACTTGTGGTACTTGTTGTTGGTAATGTAGAAGTAACGGTTGTAGTTGGTTGAATAGTTGTTGTCACTGTAGTTGATGATGGACTTGTGGTAGTTGTTGTTGGTGGTGCAGTACTTGCTGTTGAAGATGATGTTGTAGATTTAGTGGATGATATTTGCGTGGTAGTGCTTGTGGTAGTTGTTGGTGAAAGAGTGCTAGTAGTAGAAGTGGTTGGTGTAGTTGTTGTTGTTGAAGACCCACTTGTTGAGGTTGTTGTTGATTGAGTACTAGTAGCACTTGTTGGTGGAAGTGTAGTAGTTGATGTTGTAGTTGGTCTAATAGTGGTTGTAACAGTTGTAGATGATGGAATAGTGGTAGCTGTAGTCGTTGGTTCAGCACTGGTTGTTGAAGATGTAATTGTAGAGGTGGAGGATGATATTTGTGGTGTAGTGCTTGTGGTAGTAGTTGGTGAAAGAGTGCTAGTTGTTTTACTAGTTGGTGTAGTTGTTGTTGGCAACTCACTAGTAGAGGTTGTTGTTGATTGTGTACTAGTAGTACTTGTTGATGGTAATGTAGTAGTAGCTGTTGTAGTAGGTTGAATAGTAGATGCCACTGTTGTTGATGATTGACTAGTGGTAGTTGTAGATGGTAGAGCAGTACTGGTCGTTGAAGATGATGTTGTTGATGTGGTGGATGATATCTGTGGGGTAGTGCTTGTGGTAGTTGTTATTGGAAGAGTGCTAGTAGTAGTAGTGGTTGGTGTAGTTGTTGTTGTCGGAGACTCACTTGTTGAGGTTGCTGTTGGTTGAGTACTAGTAGTACTTGTTGGTGGTAGTGTAACTGATGTTGTTGTAGTTGGTTGACTAGAGATTGTAACAGTTGTAGATGATGGAATAGTGGTAGCTGTAGTCGTTGGTACGGTAGCAGTTGTTGAAGATGTAATTGTAGAGGTGGAGGATGATATTTGTGGTGTAGTGCTTGTGGCAGTAGTTGGTGAAAGAGTGCTAGTAGTTGTACTAGTTGGTGTAGTTGTTGTTGGCACCTCACTAGTAAAGGTTGTTGTTGATTGGGTACTTGTGGCACTTGTTGTTGGTAATGTAGTAGTAATGGTTGTAGTTGGTTGAATAGTTGTTGTCACTGTAGTTGATGATGGACTAGTGGTAGTTGTTGTTGGTGGTGCAGTACTTGCTGTTGAAGATGATGTTGTAGATTTAGTGGATGATATTTGCGGGATAGTGCTTGTGGTAGTTGTTGGTGAAAGAGTGTTAGTAGTAGTAGTGGTTGGTGTAGTTGTTGTTGTTGAAGACTCACTTGTTGAGATTGTTGTTGATTGAGTACTAGTAGCACTTGTTGGTGGAAGTGTAGTAGTTGATGTTGTAGTTGGTCTAATAGTGGTTGTAACAGTTGTAGATGATGGAATAGTGGTTGCTGTAGTCGTTGGTTTGGCACTGGTTGTTGAAGATGTAATTGTAGAGGTGGAGGATGATATTTGTGGTGTAGTGCTTGTGGTAGTAGTTGGTGAATGAGTGCTAGTTGTTGTACTAGTTGGTGTAGTTGTTGTTGGCAACTCACTAGAAGAGGTTGTTGTTGATTGTGTACTAGTAGTACTTGTTGATGGCAATGTAGTAGTAGCTGTTGTAGTAGGTTGAATAGTAGATGTCACTGTTGTTGATGATTGACTAGTGGTAGTTGTAGATAGTGGAGCAGTACTGGTCATTGAGGATGATTTTGTTGATGAGATGGATGATATCTGTGGGGTAGTGCTTGTGGTAGTTGTTATTGGAAGAGTGCTAGTAGTAGTAGTAGTTGGTGTAGTTGTTGTTGTCGGAGGCTCACTTGTTGAGGTTGCTGTTGATTGAGTACTAGTAGTACTTGTTGGTGGTAGTGTAACTGATGTTGTTGTAGTTGGTCCAATAGTGGTTGTAACAGTTGTAGATGATGGAATAGTGGTAGGTGTAGTCGTTGGTTTGGTAGTGGTTGTTGAAGATGCAATTGTAGAGGTGGAGGATGATATTTGTGGTGTAGTGATTGTGGTAGTAGTTGGTGAAAGAGTGCTAGTTGTTTTACTAGTTGGTGTAGTTGTTGTTGGCAACTCACTTGTAGAGGTTGTTGTTGATTGTGTACTTGTAGTACTTTTTGATGGTAATGTAGTAGCAGCTGTTGTAGTAGGTTGAATAGTAGATGTCACTGTTGTAGATGATTGACTAGTGGTAGTTGTAGATAGTGGAGCAGTACTGGTTGTTGAAGATGATGTTGTTGATATGGTGGATGATATCTGTGGGGTAGTGCTTGTGGTAGCTGTTATTGGAAGAGTGCTAGTAGTAGTAGTGGTTGGTGTAGTTGTTGTTGTCGGAGACTCACTTGTTGAGGTTGCTGTTGATTGAGTACTAGTAGTACTTGTTGGTGGTAGTGTAACTGATGTTGTTGTAGTTGGTTGACTAGTGGTTGTAACAGTTGTAGATGATGGAATAGTGGTAGCTGTAGTCGTTGGTTCGGCACTGGTTGTTGAAGATGTAATTGTAGAGGTGGAGGATGATATTTGTCGTGTAGTGCTTGTGGTAGTAGTTGGTGAAAGAGTGCTAGTAGTTGTACTAGTTGGTGTAGTTGTTGTTGGCACCTCACTAGTAGCGGTTGTTGTTGATTGGGTACTTGCAGTACTTGTTGTTGGTAATGTAGTAGTAACGGTTGTAGTTGGTTGAATAGTTGTTGTCACTGTAGTTGATGATGGACTAGTGGTAGTTGTTGTTGGTGGTGCAGTACTTGCTGTTGAAGATGATGTTTTAGATTTAGTGGATGATATTTGCGGGGTAGTGCTTGCAGTAGTTGTTGGTGAAAGAGTGTTTGTAGTAGTAGTGGTTGGTGTAGTTGTTGTTGTTGAAGACTCACTTGTTGAGATTGTTGTTGATTGAGTACTAGTTGTACTTGTTGGTGGAAGTGTAGTAGTTGATGTTGTAGTTGGTCTAATAGTGGTTGTAACAGTTGTAGATGATATAATAGTAGTTGCTGTAGTCGTTGGTTTGGCACTGGTTGTTGAAGATGTTATTGTAGAGGTGGAGGATGATATTTGCGGTGTAGTGCTTGTGGTAGTAGTTGGTGAAAGAGTGCTAGTTGTTGTACTAGTTGGTGTAGTTGTTGTTGGTGACTCACTAGTAGAGGTTGTTGTTGATTGTGTACTAGTAGTACTTGTTGATGGTAATGTAGTAGTAGCTGTTGTAGTAGGTTGAATAGTAGATGTTACTGTTGTTAATGATTGACTAGTGGTAGTTGTAGATAGTGGAGCAGTACTGGTCGTTGAGGATGATGTTGTTGATGAGGTGGATGATATCTGTGGGGTAGTGCTTGTGGTAGTTGTTATTGGAAGATTGCTAGTAGTAGTAGTGGTTGGTGTAGTTGTTGTTGTCGGAGACTCACTTGTTGAGGTTGCTGTTGATTGAGTACTAGTAGTACTTGTTGGTGGTAGTGTAATTGATGTTATTGTAGTTGGTCTAATAGTGGTTGTAACAGTTGTAGATGATGGAATAGTGTTTACTGTAGTCGTTGGTCTGGTAGTGGTTGTTGAAGATGTAATTGTAGAAGTGGAGGATGATATTTGTGGTGTAGTGCTTGTGGTAGTAGTTGGTGAAAGAGTGCTAGTAGTTGTACTAGTTGGTGTAGTTGTTGTTGGCAACTCACTAGTAGAGGTTGTTGTTGATTGTATACTAGTAGTACTTGTTGATGGTAATGTATTTGTAGCTGTTGTAGTAGGTTGAATAGTAGATGTCATTGTTGTTGATGATTGACTAGTGGTAGTTGTAGATAGTGGAGCAGTACTGGTCATTGAAGATGATGTTGTTGATATGGTGGATGATATCTGTGGGGTAGTGCTTGTGGTAGATGTTATTGGAAGAGTGCTAGTAGTAGTAGTGGTTGGTGTAGTTGTTCTTGTCGGAGACTCACTTGTTGAGGTTGCTGTTGACTGAGTACTAGTAGTACTTGTTGGTGGTAGTGTAACTGATGTTGTTGTAGTTGGTTGACTAGTGGTTGTAACAGTTGTAGATGATGGAATAGTGGTATCTGTAGTCGTTGGTTCGGTAGTGGTTGTTGAAGATGTAATTGTAGAGGTAGAGGATGATATTTGTGGTGTAGTGCTTGTGGTAGTAGTTGGTGAAAGAGTGCTAGTAGTTGTACTAGTTGGTGTAGTTGTTGTTGGCACCTCAATAGTAGCGGTTGTTGTTGAATGGGAACTTGTGGTACTTGTTGTTGGTAATGTAGTAGTAATGGTTGTAGTTGGTTGAATAGTTGTTGTCACTGTAGTTGATGATGGACTAGTGGTAGTTGTTGTTGGTGGTGCAGTACTTGCTGTTGAAGATGATGTTGTAGATTTAGTGGATGATATTTGCGGGGTAGTGCTTGCGGTAGTTGTTGGTGAAAGAGTGTTAGTAGTAGAAGTGGTTGGTGTAGTTTTTGTTGTTGAAGACTCACTTGTTGAGATTGTTGTTGATTGAGTACTAGTTGCACTTGTTGGTGGAAGTGTAGTAGTTGATGTTGTAGTTGGTCTAATAGTGGTTGTAACAGTTGTAGATGATGGAATAGTGTTTGCTGTAGTCGTTGGTTTGGCACTGGTTGTTGAAGATGTAATTGTAGAGGTAGAGGATGATATTTGTGGTGTAGTGCTTGTGGTAGTAGTTGGTGAAAGAGTGCTAGTTGTTGTACTAGTTGGTGTAGTTGTTATTGGCAACTCACTAGTAGAGGTTGTTGTTGATTGTGTACTAGTAGTACTTGTTGATGGTAATGTAGTAGTAGCTGTTGTAGTAGGTTGAATAGTAGATGTCACTGTTGTTGATGATTGACTAGTGGGAGTTGTAGATAGTGGAGCAGTACTGGTCGTTGAGGATGATGTTGTTGATGAGGTGGATGATATCTGTGGGGTAGTGCTTGTGGTAGTTGTTATTGGAAGAGTGCTAGTGGTAGTAGTGGTTGTTGTAGTTGATGTTGTTGGAGACTCACTTGTTAAGGTTACTGTTGATTGAGTACTAGTAGTACTTGTTGTTGGTAGTGTAACTGATATTGTTGTAGTTGGTTGACTAGTGGTTGTAACAGTTATAGATGTTGGAATAGTGGTATCTGTAGCAATTGGTTCTGTAGTGGTTGTTGAAGATGTAATTGTAGAGGTGGAGGATGATATTTGTGGTGTAGTGCTTGTGGTAGTAGTTGGTGAAAGAGTGCTAGTAGTTGTACTAGTTGGTGTAGTTGTTGTTGGCACCTCACTAGTAGCGGTTGTTGTTGATTGGTTACTTGTGGTACTTGTTGATGGCAATGTAGTAGTAACGGTTGTAGTTGGTTGAATAGTTGTTGTCACTGTAGTTGATGATGGACTAGTGGTAGTTGTTGTTAGTGGTGCAGTACTTGCTGTTGAAGATGATGTTGTAGATTTAGTGGATGATATTTGCGGGGTAGTGCTTGTGGTAGTTGTTGGTGAAAGAGTGCTAGTAGTAGTAGTGGTTGGTGTAGTTGTTGTTGTTGAAGACTCACTTGCTGAGATTGTTGTTGATTGAGTACTAGTAGTAATTGTTGATGGTAGTGTAGTAGTTGATGTTGTAGTTGGTCTAATAGTTGTTGTAATAGTTGTAGATGATGGAATAGTGGTAGCTGTAGTCGTTGGTTCAGTAGTGGTTGTTGCAGATGTAATTGTAGCGGTGGAGGATGATATTTGTGGTGTAGTGCTTGTGGAAGTAGTTGGTGAACGAGTGCTAGTAGTTGTACTAGTTGGTGTAGTTGCTGTTGGCAACTCACTAGTAGAGGTTGTTGATGATTTTGTACTAGTAGTACTTGTTGATGGTAATGTAGTAGTAGCTGTTGTAGTAGGTTGAATAGTAGATGTCAGTGTTGTTGATGATTGACTAGTGGTAGTTGTAGATGGTGGAGCAGTACTGGTCGTTGAAGATGAGGTTGTTGATGTGGTGGATGATATCTGTGGGGTAGTGCTTGTGGTAGTTGTAATTGGAAGAGTGCTAGTGGTAGTAGTGGTTGGTGTAGTTGTTGTTGTCGGAGACTCGCTTGTTGAGATTGCTGTTGATTGAGTACTAGTAGTACTTGTTGGTGGTAGTGTAACTGATGTTGTTGTAGTTGGTTGACTAGTGGTTGTAACAGTTGTAGATGATGGAGTAGTGGTAGGTGTAGTCATTGGTTCGGTAGTGGTTGTTGAAAATGTAATTGTAGAGGTGGAGGATGATATTTGTGGTGTAGTGCTAGTGGTAGTAGTTGGTGAAAGAGTGCTAGTAGTTGTACTAGTTGATGTAGTCGTTGTTGGCACCTCACTAGTAGCGGTTGTTGTTGATTGGGTACTTGTAGTACTTGTTGTTGGTAATGTAGTAGTAACGGTTGTAGTTGGTTGAATAGTTGTTGTCACTGTTGTTGATGATGGACTAGTGGTAGTTGTTGTTGGTGGTGCAGTACTTGCTGTTGAAGATGATGTTGTAGATTTAATGGATGATATTTGCGGGGTAGTGCTTGCGGTTGTTGTTGGTGAAAGAGTGTTAATAGTAGTAGTAGTTGGTGTAGGTGTTGTTGTTGAAGACTCACTTGTTGAGGTTGTTGTTGATTGAGTACTAGTAGCACTTGTTGGTGGAAGTGTAGTAGTTGATGTTGTAGTTGGTCTAATAGTGGTTGTAACAGTTGTAGATGATGGAATAGTTGTAGCTGTAGTGGTTGGTTCGGCACTGGTTGTTGAAAATGCAATTGTAGAGGTGGAGGATGATATTTGTGGTGTAGTGCTTATGGAAGTAGTTGGTGAAAGAGTGCTAGTTGTTTTACTAGTTGGTGTAGCTGTTGTTGGCAACTCACTAGTAGAGGTTGTTGTTGATTGTGCACTAGTAGTACTTGTTGATGGTAATGTAGTAGTAGCTGTTGTAGTAGGTTGAATAGTAGATGTCACTGTTGTTGATGATTGACTAGTTGTAGTTGTAGATAGTGGAGCAGTACTGGTCATTGAAGATGATGTTGTTGATGTGGTGGATGATATCTGTGGGGTAGTGCTTGTGGTAGTTGTTATTGGAAGAGTGCTAGTAGTAGTAGTGGTTGGTGTAGATGTTGTTGTCGGAGACTCACTTGTTGAGGTTGCTGTTGATTGAGTACTAGTAGTACTTGTTGGTGGTAGTGTAACTGATGTTGTTGTAGTTGGTTGACTAGTGGTTGTAACAGTTGTAGATGATGAAATAGTGGTATCTGTAGTCGTTGGTTCGGTACTGGTTGTTGAAGATGTAATTGTAGAGGTGGAGGATGATATTTGTGGTGTAGTGCTTGTGGTAGTAGTTGGTGAAAGAGTGCTAGTAGTTGTACTAGTTGGTGTAGTTGTTGTTGGCACCTCACTAGTAGCGGTTGTCGTTGAATGGGTGCTTGTATTACTTGTTGTTGGTAATGTAGTTGTAACGGTTGTAGTTGGTTGAATAGTTGTTGTCACTGTAGTTGATGATGGATTAGTGGTAGTTGTTGTTGGTGGTGCAGTACTTGCTGTTGAAGATGATGATATAGATTTAGTGGATGATATTTGCGGGGTAGTGCTTGTGGTAGTTGTTACTGGAAGAGTGTTAGTAGTAGTAGTGGTTGGTGTAGTTGTTTTTGTTGAAGACTCACTTGTTGAGGTTGTTGTAGACTGAGTAGTAGTAGTACTTGTTGGTGGTAGTGTAGTAGTTGATGTTGTAGTTGGTCTAATAGTGGTTGTAACAGTTGTAGATGATGAAATATTGCTACCTGTAGTCATTGGTTTGGTACTGGTTGTTGGAGATGTAATTGTAGAGGTGGAGGATGATATTTGTGGTGTAGTGCTTGTGGTAGTAGTTGGAGAAAGAGTGCTAGTAGTTGTACTAGTTGGTGTAGTTGTTGTTGGCAACTCGCTAGTAGAGATTGTTGTTGATTGGGTGCTAGTAGTACTTGTTGATGGTAATGTAGTAGTAGCTGTTGTAGTAGGTTGAATAATAGATGTCACTGTTGTTGATGATTGACTAGTGGTAGTTGTAGATGGTGGAGCAGTACTGGTCGTTGAAGATGATGTTGTTGATGTGGAGGATGATATCTGTGGGGTAGTGCTTGTGGTAGTTGTTATTGGAAGAGTGTTAGTAGTAGCAGTGGTTGGTGTAGTTGTTGTTGTCGCAAACTCACTTGCTGAGGTTGTTGTTGATTGAGTACTAGTAGTACTTGTTGGTGGTAGTGTAACTGATGTTGTTGTAGTTGGTTGACTTGTGGTTGTAACAGTTGTAGATGATGGAATAGTGGTAGCTGTAGTCGTTGATTCGGTAGTGGTTGTTGAAGATGTAATTGTAGAGGTAGAGAATGATATTTGTGGTGTAGTGCTTATGGTAGTAGTTGTTGAAAGAGTGCTAGTAGTTGTACTAGTTGGTGAAGTTTTTGTTGGCAACTCACTAGTAGAGGTTGTTGTTGATTGGGTACTAGTAGTACTTGTTGGTAATTTAGTAGTAACTGTTGTAGTTGGTTGAATAGTTGTTGTCAGTGTTGTTGATGATGGACTAGTGGTAGTTGTAGTTGGTGGTGCAGTACCTGTTGTTGAAGATGATATTGTAGATTTAGTGGATGATATTTGTGAGGTAGTGCTTCTGGTTGTTGTTGGTGAAAGAGTGCTAGTAGTAGTAGTAGTGGTTAGGGAAGCTGTTGTGGTTGACAATTCACTAGTATAGGTTGTTGTTGATTGGGTACTAGTAGAAATTGTTGTTGATAGTGTAGTAGTGGTTGTAGCTCTAGAAGGTGATGGAATAGTGGTAGTTGTAGATGGTAGAGCAGTACCTTTCGTTGAAGATGATATTGTTGATGTGGTGGATGATATTTGTGGGGTAGTGCTTGTGGTAGTTGTTATTGGAAGAGTGTTAGTAGTGATAGTAGTTGGTGTAGTTGTTGTTGTTGATGACTCACTTGTTGATGTTGTTGTTGAATGCGTACTAGTAGTACTTGTTGGTGGTAGTGTAGTAGTTGCTGTTGTAGTTGGGTGAAGAGTTGTTGTAGCTGTTGTCGATGATAGACTGGTGGTAGTTTTTGTTGTTGGTTCAGTACTTTTAGTTGAAGATGTAATTGTAGAGGTGGGGTATGATATTTGTGGTGTAGTACCTGTAGCAGTAGTTGGTGAAAGAGTGCTAGTAGTTGTACTAGTTGGTGTAGTTGTTGTTGGCAACTTACTAGTAGAGGTTGTTGTTGATTGGGTACTAGTAGTACTTGTTGTTGGTAATGTAGTAGTAATTGTTGCAGTTGGATGACTAGTTGTTGTCAGTGTTGTTGTTGATGGACTAGTGGTAGTTGTAGTTGGTGGTGCAATACTTGTTGTTGAAGACGATATTGTAGATTTAGTGGATGATGATTGTGGGGTAGTGCTTGCGGTTGTTGTTGGTGGAAGAGTGCTAGTAGTGGAGGTTGAAGATAATTGAGAACTAGTAGTTCTTGTTGTTGGGAATGTAGTAGTTCTGGTTGTAGTTGGTTGAATAATGGTGCTAGTACTCGTTGATGAATAAGTTGTAGATGTAGTCGATGACACTGTACCTGTGGATGAAGATAACATTACAGAGGTTATGGATGTTGTTTGCAGGGTAGTACTTGTAGTATCTGTTGGTGTAAGAGTGCTAGTAGTAGTATTGGTTGGAGTAGTTGTTGTTGTTGGCAATTCACTGGTGGAGGTTGTTGTTGATTGGTAACTAGTAATAATTGTTATTGGAAATGTAGTAGTTGTTGATGTAGTAGGTTGAATAGTGGTGATAGCTGCAGTTGCTGACGGAATAGTGGCAGTTGTAGATGATGGCACAGACCTTGTCATTGAAGATGATATTTTAGAGGTGGTGGATGATATTTGTGGGGTAGTTGTTAGTACAAGAGTGCTAGTAGAAGTAGTGGCTGGTGTAGTTCTTAATGTTGGTGACTCACCAGAGGAGGTAGTTGTTGACTGAGTACCAGTAGTACTTGTTGTTGGTAGTGTAGAATTTGTTATTGTAATTGCTTGAATGAAAGAGTACTAGTAGTATTAGTGGTTTGTGTAGTTATTGTTGTTGGTGATTCACTAGTGGAGGCTGTTGTTGATTGAGTACTATTAGCACTTGTTGTGGGCAATATAGTAGAAGTTGTTGTAGTTGGTTGAATAGTGGTGGTAGCTGTGGTTGTTGTTGGAATAGTTGTAGTTGGAGCTGGTGGTGCAGTACTTGTTCTTGATGCTAGTGTAGAGATGATGGATGATATTTGTGGGGTAGTGCTTGTAGTAGTTATAGGTGAAAAGGTGCTTGTTGTAGTAGAAATTGGTATAGTTGCTGTTGTTGGTGACTCACTCATGGAGGTTTTTGGTGATTGGGTACTAGTAGTACTTGTTATTGGTAGTGTAGTAGTTGTTGTTGTAGTCGGTTGAATGGTGGGGATAGCTGTTGTTGATGTTGCAATACATTTTGTTGAAGATGTTATAGTATAGGATACGGACTGAGGTTAGTATGGGCATACACTCAGGGTAAAGACTACATCTGCCAAAACAAGTCCTTCGTAAGAAGACAACTGTCCTAGCCCTTAGTAGAAAAGGGAGTTTGTGACGTAAAACTTAATCCAATCATATCCATAGTATAGGTGATGGATGATATTTGTGGGTTAGGGCTTGGGGTAGTTGTTGATGAAAGAGTGCTAGTAGTAGGTGTTAGTGTAGCTGGTGTTTTTGGCGACTCACTCATGGAGGTTGATGTTGATTGGGTACTAGTAGTACTTGTTGTTGGTAGTGTTGTAGCTTTTGTAGTTGGTTGAATATTGTTGGTAACTGTTTTTGATAATGGAATAGTGTTAGCTGTAGTTTTTGGTGCAATACTTGTTGTTGAGATGATATATAGGTGGTGGATGATGTTTGTGGGGTAGTGCTTTTGGTAGTTGTTGGTGAAAGAGTGCTAGTAGTAGTAATAGTGATTGGTGTAGTTGTTGTTGGCGATTTACTAGTGGAGGTTGTTTTTGACTGGGTACTAGTAGTACTTGTTGTTGGTAATGTAGTAGAGGTTGTTATAGTTGGTTGAATAGTGGTGGTAACTGATGGAATAGTGGTAGCCGTAACTTGTGGTGCAGTACTTGTTGAAGATGTTATTGTAGAGGTTGTGGATAATTATTGTGTGGTAGAGATTGTGGTAGTCATTGGTGAAAGAGTGCTTGTAGTAGCAGTGGTTTGCATAGTTGTTGCTGTTGGCGATTCACTTGTTGAGGTTGTTGTTGATTGGGTGCTAGTAGTACTTGTTGTTGGTGGTGTAGTAATTGTTGTAGTTGGCTGAATAGTATTGATAACTGTTGTTAATGATGGAGGAGAAGTCGTTGTAGATGTTGGTGCAGTACTTTATGTTGAAAATATTTTTGGGGTAGTGCTTGTGGTAGTTGTTGGTGAAAGAGTGCTAGTAGTAGTATAAGATGTTGGTTTAATTTTCGTTGTTGTCAAGTCACTTATCGTTGTTGTTGTTAACTGAGAACTAGCAGTACTTGTTGTTGGTAATGTAGTAGTAGTTGTTGTAGTAGGTTGAATAGTGCTGGTTTCTGTGGTTGATGATGGAATAGTTGTAGCTGGAGCTGGTGGCCCAGAACATGTTGCTGAAGATGATATTGTAAAGGTTATTGATGGTATTTGTGGGGGTTGTGATTAATGTAGATCTTCTGGGAGTAATGGTAGATGATGTTGTTAGAATAGTAGTGGGTTTTGTGGTTATTTGCTGTGGAAGTGCTAGTCACTAGAAAATAAATTAATGAATGATTGTATGATTTTTTCTAATATGAAATAATACCCAACAACCAACAAAGATTTAAGATACTATTTCAGTGTTTATATATATATATATATATATATATATATATATATATATATATATATATATATATATATATATATATATATATATATATATATAGAAAATAAGAGAAAATAGGAAATTAGCAATACATCAAAGGAAGTCATGTCCTATACCATGCCACCATATAATTTATGTGTACGGTCAGTGGTAGGAGGAAACGGGAACATATTAAATTGCTAACAATAGTAGTAACAATGAACAAAATGCACTAAATTCAATAACAATAATAATAATGATATTAATAATAATAATAATAATAATAATAATAATAATAATAATAATAATAATAATAATAATAATAATAATAATAATAATAATAATAATAATAGATGATGATGATGATGATGATTATAAAACTACTACTACTACTACTACTACTACTACTACTACTACTACTAATAATAATAATAATAATAATAATAATAATAATAATAATAATAATAATAATAATAATAATAATAATAATAATATATAATAATAATAATAATAATAATAATAATAATAATAATAATAATAATAATAATAATAATAATAATAATAATAATAATAAATTATAATAGAAATAACACTAAGTACAATAATAATAACAACAGTTCAACAATAAGGACAAAAATAATTATATACACAGGAATCACGAAAACAGAAAATAATAATAATAATAATAATAATAATAATAATAATAATAATAATAATAATATTATAAATACTAACAATAATATCATTACAAATCTAATAATATAGTAATTATGAAATAATTAAGTTTTTTTTTCTTTTTTAAGTAAAAATAAATCAATTATAGATAAAAAGAATTTTATGTTATGTCCGAAATTACTTTTTTTTTTTCAAACTTGAATAAAGCATACTTGATAATATGGGTGCAATTACAAATATACAATGATTTAAGTCAATATTTAGGTGCTCGGTAAAGTTAATTATTACAGATTCCAAGATGTTCCTAGTAATAATATCATGACTTCTTACTAAGATAGAGGACTTATTCCAATGAATATGGTGATTGCAATCATCATAATGTTTGAACAAGACACTGGAAAACTGACAATTTCGAATGTTATATTTATGTTGATGGACACGAAATTTTAATGATTTGCTAGTTTGGCCAACATAATACTTATCACAGTCTTTACATGGAATCTTGTATATAATATTAAAGTGGAAACAGGACTATTTTCCAAACAACATTACTGTAGGGGAGGGGATAGTCTATGACATATGCATTTTAAAGCACTGAAACTAATATTTAAGAACCAATTGGGACCACAAAGATTTTCTCCAATATCATAGATTTTATCAATCTCAACATCAAGGAATTTTGAGCTTACAATACAGAGAGCCTGGAGAAACATTAAAAAAAAAAAGATAGATCTCTTTATTTCGAGATTATGACCAGAATAAAAATTTCTAAAAATATCAAACCTCAATGAAAAAATGTATTCTATGTAACAAAATGTCTAAGAATGGCAAGCTATTATTATTTTCTTTTTGTAACATGAAATAAAATTATTCAACTTAGTCAAAAATCTCATGAACGTTAATATCAGTACGGGAAAAAGCGTAGTACATCATCAACATAACGAAACCAATGAAAATTTGTATTTATAGGGACAAAAGTTTGAAGGTCCTGTCTTTCAAAAAATTCCATGTAAAGATTAGAAAGAATAGGAGATGAGGGGTTTCCTATAGCCATGCCGAAAGTTTGTTAGTAATATTTATCACCAAAAACAAACTTGCAATCTGCAATACAAAGGTGAATGAGTTGTAATGTACAGGGTGTCCACAAAGTCTGGGTACATAGGAAATTTCACAATGCAGACCTATTCAATCGAGTTCACCTGAATTTTGTAAAGCGCATCAAATTTTGTATTGAAAATGATGGAAATCATATTGAAAATATTATTTATTAACATTAGATTTAAATAAAATTGTTTTGTTTTAAAAGTATGTGTTAATCTCCTGTGTACCCAGACGAAGTCTAGGTACACAGGAGATTAACACATACTTTTAAAACAAAACAATTTTATTTAAATCTAATGTTAATAAATAATATTTTCAATGTGATTTCCATAATTTTCAATGCATAATTTGATACGCTTTACAAAATTCAGGTGAACTCGATTGAATAGGTCTGCATTGTGAAATTTCCTATGTACCCAGACTTTGTGGACACCCTGTACGTATAATAATATTTTTAGGTGACTGAATAGAATGATTATCTAGTTCACAACTAAGGTCATCTAATAAGTTATTTATGGGTACTTTGGTTAAGAGGAAACAACATAACTGTTCATATGTATATCTGGAGTGATAACAAGATTCTGAAGTTTTTTTAATCATGTTCTAGGAATTCAAAGTATATGAGAGGATGATATATTAATTTAAGTCATTTTTTATTTGGCATTGCTCACATATTATCAAGTATGCTTCATTCAAGTTTGGAAAAAAAAAGTAATTTCGGAAATAACATAATATTCTTTTTATTAATAATTAATTTATTCTTACTTATAAAAGAAATAAAATATTAAGTATTTTCTTTTCTTTTATTATTACTATTATTTTACCATTATTATTACTCTATTTCATCATTACTATATTATTAGCTTGATAATAATATTATTGTTAGTATCTATAATATTATTATTATTATTATTATTATTATTATTATTATTATTATTATTATTATTATTATTATTATTATTATTATTATTATTTTGCTTTTCTGTCTTTTCGTGATTACTTTTATATCATCATTTTGGTCCTTATTGTTGTACTGTTGTTATTGTTATTGTTAATTAGTATTATTTCTGTAATACTTGATATATTTATTATTATTCTCACTATTATTATTATTATTATTATTATTATTATTATTATTAATATTATTATTATTATTATTATTATTATTATTATTATTATTATTATTTTTATTATTATTATTATTATTATTATTATTATTATTATTATTAAATTGTGTTTTGTTCATTGTTACTATTATTTTTAGCAGTTTAATATGTTCCCGTTTCCTCCTAACACTGACCGTATCTAATGTACTTGATTTTCACACCTTCACCAGAGGCATAAAACATATGGTGACATGCTCTAGGATAAGACTTCCTTTGATGTGTTACTAAAATCCTTTTTTTCTCTTATTTTCTGATTCGTTTGTTCAAATCAGATTCCTCTGAAGATAAGTAATGCACTTGAAAGTACTGTGTACTATGGATCTCAAAATTTCTTTCAATTTCCTTACAAAGCCATAGCCATTCATATATATATATATATATATATATATATATATATATATATATATATATATATATATATATATATATATATATATATATATATATATATATATATATATATATATATATATATATAAATGTTTCCATATATTAGGTATATTTTTTCACATATAATTAGTAATTAAAACTCAGAAAATAATTGTTGTCTTTTACTTACTTGGAACTTGACGTTTAACCCGTTTTGCAGCATTGTAATACTCTGCTTTCCCTCCCGATTGCACTGTATTTTCAATCTGTAAGAAGGAGGAGATTTGTATGCAAGGAATACCTCGATATATAATACTGCGACTTTCACAGAGCTTACAGCATACAAACGATACCCTTAAAGTGTTTGATAAATGCAGTATCGGGTAATGCGAAAACAATGGAACAATTATGCAAGTCTTATTAAAACTGAATTTCGCTGCATTGGCGACTATATTGCTTTTTAAAAAAATATATATTTTCAGCCACATGGCTAAAAACTGGCAGAGAAGTTATAGTTAGGTGAAATGAAAGCAATATTTTGACTTTTGAAAAAAAAAAGTGTATTTTCAGCCACATGGCTAATAGTTGGTGGTGAAATGAATATCAGATGAAATAGAAGCAATATGTTGCTTTTTGAAAGGAAAAAATCATTTCACCTATATGGCTAATAACTAAAAGAGAAATTATTGACAGATGAAATGGTAGCAATATGCTGCTTTTTGAAAGAAAATGTCTTTTCAGCCACATGGCTAATAACTGGCAGAGAAATTACAGTCTGATGAAATGGAAGCGATATGTTGCTTTTTGAAAGAAGATGTCTTTTCAGCTACATGGCTAATAACTGGCAGAGAAATTATTGTCAGATGAAATTGAAGCAATATGTTGCTTTTTGAAAGAAAATGTATTTTCAGCCACATGACTAATAACTGGCGGAGATATTATTGTCAGGTGAAATGGAAGTAATATGTTGCTTTTTGAAAGAAAATGTATTTTCAGCCACATGGCTAATAACTGGCGGAGATATTATTGTCAGATGAAATGGAAGTAATATGTTGCTTTTTGAAAGAAAACATCTTTTCACCCACATGGCTGATAACTAAAGCAGAAATTACTGACAGATGAAATTGCAGCAATATGCTGCTTTTTAAAAGAAAACATCCTTTCAACCACATGGCTAATAACTGGCAGAGAAATTATTGTCAGAGGAAATGGAAGCATATATGTTGATTTTTGAAAGAAAGCGTCTTTTCAGCCACATGGCTAATAACTGGAAGAGGGATTATTGTCAGATGAAATGGAAGGAAGATTTTGTTTTATAAAAGAAAACGTCTTTTCAGTCACATGGCTACTAACTGGCAGAAAAATTATTGTCAGATGAAGTGGAAGGAAGAATTCGCTTTTTAAAACAAAATATCTTATCTTTTCAGCCACATGGCTAATAACAGGCAGATAAATTATTGTCAAATGGATTGGAAGAAATATATTGGTTTTTGAGGGAAAGCATATTTTCACTCACATGGCTAATAACTGGCAGATAAATTTTTGTCAGATCAAATGGCAACAATATATTGCTATTTGAATGAAAATCCTGTCAACCACATGGAAATGATTGTCAGATGATATGGCAGCAAAAATTGAATTTTGAGAGAAAACATAGTTTTAACCACATGGCTAATAACTAAAAGATAAATTATTGTTAGATGGAATGGCAACAGTATGTTGATTTTTGAAAGAAAACATCTTTTCAGCCAGATGGCAAATAACTGGCAGATAAATTTTTGTCAGATGATATTGCAACAATATGTTGCTTTTTGTAAGAAAACATCTTTTTAGCCACATGGCTAATAACTGGCAAAAAAATTATTGTCAGCTGAAATGGCAGCAGTATGTTGCTTTTTGAAAGAAAACATCTTTTCAGCCACATGGCAAGTAACTGACAGAGAATTTATTGTCAGATGAAATTGCAAAGATATGTTGTTTTTTGTAAGAAAACATCTTTTTAGCCACAAGGCTAATAACTGGTAGAAAAATTATTGTCAGCTGAAATGGCAGCAGTATGTTGTTTTTTGAAAGAAAATGTCTTTTTAGCAACATGGCTAATAACTGGCAAAGAAATTATTGTCCGATAAAATGGAGGCAATATGTTGCTTTTTGAAAGAACACATCTTTTTAGCCATTTGGCTAATAACTGGCAGAGAAATTATTGTCAGATGAAATGGCAGCAATACGTTGACTTTTGAAAGAAAACATCCTTTCAGCCACGTGACTAATAACTAGTAAAGAAATTATTATCAGATGAAGTGGATTTAAAAAAGAAATGTGAAATTTGGAGAAATTTCGGTGGAACAGGAACAACAGAGTTTATGACAGGTAAAGAGCATTTTGGATATATAAACAGTGGCATCTGGTTACCTGTATGTTGAAGAGTAATAGTATGTACACGAGATAAACATATAAATATATCAAATAACACCATGATGAATGTAAACAAGGTATGAAAGTAAATGAATAAACATATACAAAGATGAATGAAATTTATTGAAATTTATATGAATAAATTCTAATTCTAGTTTTGTAGTTATTGATACCTAACCTTAAGAATTACAAAGATAACAAGCATGGTGGTATCACATTGGCAATATCTAGAACACTTGTACAATTACACACAAACAAATACACAGAAAAGTAAGTAGTTAAACAAACTCTTGATATTTGTATGCCATGAATAATAATAATAATAATAATAATAATAATAATAATAATAATAATAATAATAATAATAATAATAATAATAAGAAGAAGAAGAAGAAGAAGAAGAAGAAGAAACCATTATTATTATTATTATTATTATTATTATTATTATTATTATTATTATTATTATTATTATTATTATTATTATTATTATTATTATTATTATTCGTCTAAATCTTTTCCCACTTTTATGTGGGGTCGATGTTTCTGGCCAGTGTTCTCCATCTGTTTCTGTCCCATACCTCATCACCCAACTAACCTTTAGACCTCGAGTCGTCATTGATGCAATCCATCCACACGCTTTGGTCTCCCCCTCCTTCTCCTACCCTATATATCCATTTCCATCACCCTCCTCCCAACATACTGTTCATCCCTCCTAACAACATGACCATACCATCTTCGTCTACTTTCTTGTATCTTAGCTGATATTTCTCTAACTTTTGAGGTACCTCTAATTACCTCGTTTCTTATCTCATCGCTTCTTGTCACCCCACATATCCATCTCAACATCCTCATCTCTGCCACATCCACTCCTTTTCTCTTGTGTCTTCTTTATTGCCCATGCCTCTGCTCCATACATCATCGCAGGTCTCACAACTGTCTTATGCACTTTACCCCTCAAATTTCATCCCTATTCTCCTGTCGCACAGCACCCCAGACACTTTCTTCCAGTTCTTCCATCCCGCTTGTAGTCTGTGGGTTATTCTGACTCTAGGTCACCATCCTCTGCTACTGTTGATCCCAAGTACTTGAACTTTTCAACTCTTTCAACCCCCCCCCCCTCCAAATCGACCTCCCCATCCTATCATTGAAAATTATTAAATCATTAGATTGCTAAGAAGTAACATTTAAAGAGGAAAATCATCTGATGAATTGATATTTATATTTGCATTGCATGAATGAAAACTTAGTTTCAGCAAAAAATATATAAATAAATTAATAAGTTAATAAATAAATAAATAAATAGAAAAAATACACACATTAAGCTATTTATACTTGATGTATAAGTAATGTATGGACGCCTAATTTGACATACACGATACATAAAATTGCAGAAAGGGGGAGTGCATCTAATAACACGGTGGAAAAAAATTGTCATTAGAGATGGTCCAACATGATAAGTCCAGGTATGTTTCAGAGCATTTCTCTTTCTTACCTGGATGGGAAACCAACCCCCAGAATCGCTGAAGTAATCACCAAAAACTTGTTCGTTTAGACGAGTCTCGTTTGTTATATTTCCGTCTGTCGCAACCTGCTTACTGCACCAGAACAGGTAACTCACGTGCAGCACCAAACGGAAGTCACTGAGCCTCTGAAAAGTCCAAAGATATTATGCCGTTAACGTTGCCATACAGAGATGCTGCCAGACGTATGGCTACATAAATTAACGTACAATCACAATTATCTCCTCAGACCTCAGTTGATACTAGCTAGCTCACAGTTAAGTCATTCAATTCCGAAGTATTCTAAACTGGGAATAAATTATGATTTACTTCGAAAAGGAAGAGAACAAAGCTAAATAAAAATTAAATGTCTTGGAGAATAATTTTGTTATGAAGACGGTTTCCCTATGGATGCCCAAGACGGTGAACAGTTCAGCTTTGTTCTCATTTCTTCTTAAAATGCTCTACCTATTTCCAGATATTGCTCGATGACCAATACTTCATCTTTATATTACATAACCACACACACACACACACACACACACACACACACACACACACACACACACACACACACACACACACACACACACACACACACACACACACACAATTAGGTAATCACAATTAGGTAATCACACACACACACACACACACACGCACACACACACACACACACACACTATATATATATATATATATATATATATATATATATATATATATATATATATATATATATATATATATATATATATATATATATATATATATATATATATATATATATATATATATATATATATATATATATATATATATATATATATATATATATATATATATATATATATATATATATATATATATATATATATATATATATATATATATATATATATATATATATATATATATATATATATATATATATATATATACATATATTGCTTTGACTGTTTGGAGAATATGTGTCCCACACAAAATGAAGACGTTAAACTGCATTTATTTGTGACACAACAAAATATATGAACCCATTTTGGGTATATTTCTCGAACTTGGTACCTATCTTCAAAAAGGGAAGAAGAGATACAGTTTTAAACTCTAGACCAGTTTCCTTGACCACCATAGTTTGCAAAGTTATGGAGAAACTACTTAAAAAAACACATCTCTCTTCACTTGGAATCTTTCAACTTATTGTCAGTGAGAAAACATGGCTTCAGAGAAGTCAGATCTACAGTATCAATCTTATTAGACTTTTATGATGAGGTAAGCCAGATCTAACAGGAATGAGAAGGCTGGGCCGATTGCATATTCTCAAATATTTAAAATGTATTTGATACTGTCACTTATGGGAGACTCGTTAAGATGCTGCAAGTAATAGCAAGAATGGGTTGAAATGTCATGGGATGGATGAAAACTTACTCAGAAGGAAGGGAACAGAGGGTTAAAGTAAGACAATGTCTGACTGGAGAAGGGTTATTAGTGGGTTTCCACAGGGTTCAGTTTTAGGGCCACTTTTATTTCTAGTATATGTAGATGACCTACCAGAGTCTGTGAATTCATTCAAGAATATAATTTCAGATGATGCAAAGATTGCGACGAAAGTAAGAGACGAGAACAATGATAGAGAACTTCAGGAAGACCTAAAATTTTAGCATGAGTGGTCAGAAAAGTGGCTAATAGAATTCAGTATTTCAAAATGTAAAGTGAAGAGAATTGGTACAAGTGCGAGAAGGCCCAAGCTTGGATACTCAATAGCAGGTGTAGAACTTCAAGAGACAGAGTATAAGAGAGATCCAACAATAAACATATTGGCAGGTTTGTCTCCAGAAACCCTATAAATGGCATAATAAGGGCTGCATATACTTTCTTAGTAAATGTAAGAGTAGACTTCCGAGGAAATATTAAGAAATATTTATGTAACTTATGTAAGGTCTATGCAGCACACTTTTGGAATTCACACTTACAAAAGCATATAAATAAGCTGGAAAAAGTTCAGACATACTACGAAACTGGTGCCAAAAGTACGCAATCTCAGTTATGAGAAGCTGAGGGAATTAGAAATACCATCACTCGAAACTAGAACAGTGAGGGCAATATGATGACGATTTTTAAATTCCTTCATGGTTATGAGAGAGTGGATAGGGATCGATATTTTAATATGGCTGGCACTAGAACTAGAGGTCACAGTTTGAAGCTTCGTAAGAAAATTTCTTTTCAGGATGTAAGGAAGTACTTTTTCAGTGTAAGTATAGTTGATGATTGGAATTCTCTAAGCGAGGAGGTAGTTAATGCTAACTTAGTTCATAGTATTAAGGACAAATATGATTAGTATCATAAAGTATAAAAATGGAACCGACCAGGAGACGGGAGCTACGAGCATAGGGCATTTTCCGGTAAGCACAATTAGATAATTACACACACACACACACACACACATGCACACACACACACACACACACACACACACACACACATATATATATATATATATATATATATATATATATATATATATATATATATATATATATATATATATATATATATATATTTTATATATATATATATATATATATATATATATATATATATATATATATATATATATATATATATATAGTGTGTGTGTGTGTGTGTGTGTGTGTGTGTGTGTGTGTGTGTGTGTGTGTGTGTGTGTGAAATTACCTAAATATAAGTACCATGTGGTGCCTGTGGGAAAGAGCCCCATGCTCCTGGTCGGTTCCATTTTTGCACTTAGTGATACCTATCATTCTTGTTCTTAAAACTATGAATAAAATTAGCATTAGCGAATTCCAATCATCAACTACTCTTACACTGAAAAAAAAAAGTACTTCCTTACATCCTGCAAAGAGGTTTTCTAGCGGAGCTTCAAATTATGACCTCTAGTTCTAGTGCCAGCCATATCAAAATATCGATCCCTATCCACTCAGTCGTAACCAAGAAGGAATTTAAAACCGTCACCATATCCCCCTCATTCTTCTAGCTTCGAGTGATGGTAAGTCTAATTCCCACAGCCTTTCCATATAACTGAGATTGCGTATTTCTGGCACCACTTTCGTAGCAGTTCTTTGAACTTTTTCCAGTCAACTACATGCTATGTCAAGTGTGGATGCGAAAAGGGGGCTGCATATTTAAGCTATAGCCTCACATCGGTTACATAAATATTTCTGAACATTTCTTTGTCCATGTGCCTGAAGGCTACCCTTACATTTGCTAAGAGAGCATATGCTGCCCTTACTATGCCATCTATATGCATTTCCGGACACAAATCTGCCTGACTGTTTACTCCCAGATCTCTCTCATTCTCTGTCTCTTGAAGGTCTGCTCCTACTATTGAGTATTTAAGCTAGGGCCTTCTCGTACTTGTACCCATTCTCATTACCTTGCATTTAAAAGTAATGATTTTCATTATCCACTTTTCTGACCACTCATGCAGACTACTGAGGTCTTCCTGAAGTTCTCTAAAACAGTTCTCGTCTCTTACTTTCTTAACAATCTTTGCATCATCTGCAAACATATTCCTGAATGAATTCAGACTCTGGTAGGTCATTTACATATACAAGGACCAATAGTGACCCTAAAACTGAACCCTTTGGAACTCCACTACTAACCCTTCTCTATTCAGACACTGAGTGTCTTACTCTAACATCTGTTCCCTTCCTTCTTAGTAACTTTTTATCCATTCCGAGCCATTTCCACTTATTCCTGCCATTGTTTGCAGCTTCTTAATAAGTCTCCCGTGTGGAACCGTATCAAATACCTTCTAGAAGTCTAGGAATACGCAATCTGCCCAGTCCTCTCTTTCCCATAAGATTCGGCTTACCTCATCATAAAATTCTAATAAGATTGTTACTGTTGATCTACCTTCTCTGAAGCCTTGTTGTCTCATTGACAAAAAGTTGAAAGATTCTAAGTGAAGAGAGATGTATTTTTTTTAAGTAGTTTCTCCATAACTTTGCAAACTATGGTGGTCAAGGAAACAGGTCTATAGTTTAGAGCTGTATCCCTCCTTCCCTATTTGAAGATAGGTACCACGTTAGCTTGTTTCCAGCATCTTGGAATCTCCCCATATTCCAGCGACTTTTCAAATATGGCACTAAGTGCCACTGATATTGATTTAGCGTATTTCTTAAGTACATGAGGGGATATATTATCAGGACCTGTAGCTTTATGGACATCTAACTTCATCAGCGCTTTGCATATCTCTGTGGCTGAAAAGATGATGTTCTTTAATACCGGCCCATGAGCTCCTGTGTGTGTGTATAAATGTATGTAATTATGCATGTATGCATGTCTGTATGTACGAAATTTATATTATAGTCCATGTACAGCCTCAATATGTAATTGTTTTCATACTTGTTATTGTAGTAATAGTATTTGTAATACATCATATGTATCCATTCATTATGAGTCTGTCTGTTCCCTATTATTTATATAAATTGGAGCTATTCTGTACGTCATAATAAATTATTATTTCTCATTTTCTAGTACCCAACTAACACCTGCACATCCTCTGAACAACAAAGGAAAAATAAACACATTCAAAATACACCTTTACTAATTGTTGTTGTTGTTGTTGTTGTTATTTGCTGTTTTATATGTCGCCAGTAAACCTCATTCAAATGGGGGTGAACTTAGAGAGCTTGGAAGTGGGATATTAAGGCTGGAGCCCCTTCCAAACACCCCTTGGGGGTTCAAATACGGGATATTCACTTCCCAAGTCAAAGGCTCTAGACACTATGCTTAAGTGGTCTCCACATGATCAAGAAAGAGAATATTTGGAAGATGACACTGATCGATTTTATCCAACGAAATCAGACTCTATGTTCTTTTTTTCTAAAGAAAATTTAGCCATTATACATATATATGTATATGTTAATCGTTGCTTATTGAATTAATCTCATAATTTTATGATTATATGTAACATTCGGTCATCATTTTTGATAAAGGTCATAAGTCTACCTTACCTGACCCAAAATTAATTGATTCCAATCCTAAATTAACTTAACCAAACCAGACCCTTATTAAGATTTGGGTCTGAATTCTACATTTGATACTGTTTTTGTAATTAGGTTTTGCCTATCAAATTACTAATTTCTTCATTGCGCTGGAGACTGTCTTTGTTAAATTGTCAAGTTATAGGAAAGGTTAGGTTAGATCAGGTTAGGTTAGATTAGATTAGGTTAGGATCAAATAAGTTCAATTGGAATCTAAATGATGAAATATTGAACATTACATTGCTCACACCCAGATAGTGTCTCTTCTTATTCAGTAATCACTG
>JAXCGZ010019016.1:102500-107500 GCA_037179515.1 Halocaridina rubra
AAAAGTCTATTTGCCCAGGTAGAGATCATTTTACCTTTAAACTACAAGGTTTGACATTTCAATTTTCATTAATAATTTAATCAAAATAATTGCTGTGTTTCTTACAAACAAATATTTAACATACATACATACATACATACGTACATACATACATACATACATACATACATACATACATACATACATACATACATACATACATACATACATACATACATACATACAAACATACATACATACATTTATCCTTAATATTGCGAGAAAGTTTTTATCTTGTTAAACTGCTGTTTCACTCAGAGAAAGTTTTAATCTTGTTAAACCACTGTTTCACTCCGAGAAAGTTTCGATCTTGTTACACTGCTTTTTCACTCAGAGAAAGTTTTTATCTTGTTAAACTGCTGTTTCACTCAGAGAAAGGTTTAATCTTGTTAAACCACTGTTTCACTCCGAGAAAGTTTCGATCTTGTTACACTGCTTTTTCACTCAGAGAAAGTTTTAATCTTGTTAAACCGCTGTTTCACTCCGAGGAAGTTTTGATCTTTACAAACTGCTGTTTCAATCAGAGAAAATTTTAATCTTGTTAAACCGCTGTTTCACTACGAGGAAGTTTTGATCTTTACAAACTGCTGTTTCAATCAGAGAAAATTTTAATCTTGTTAAACCGCTGTTTCACTACGAGAAAGTTTTGTCTTTGTAAACCGCTGTTTCACTCCGAGAAAGTTTGGATCTTTACAAACTGCTGTTTCACTCCGAGAAAATTTTGATCTTGTTAATCGTTGTTTCACTCCGAGAAAATTTTGATCATTGTAAACTGCTGTTTCACTCTGAGAAAGTTTTGATCTCTGCAAACCGCTGTTTCACTCCGAGAAAATGTTGATCTTGTTAAACCGCTGTTTCACTCCGAGAAATTTTGATCATTGTAAACTGCTGTTTCACTCCTAGAAAATTTTTATCTTTTTAAACTGGTTTCACTCTGAGAAAGTTTTGATCTTTACAAACTGCTGTTTCATTCTGAGAAAGTTTTGATCTTTACAAACTGTTATTTCACTTCGAGAAAGTTTTAATCTTGTTAAACCGCTGTTTCACTCTGAGAAAGTTTGGATCTTTACAAACTGCTGTTTCACTCCGAGAAAATTTTGATCTTGTTAATCGTTGTTTCACTCCGAGAAAGTTTTGATCATTGTAAACTGCTGTTTCACTCTGAGAAAGTTTGGATCTTTACAAACTGCTGTTTCACTCCGAGAAAATTTTGATCTTGTTAAACCGCTGTTTCACTCCGAGAAAGTTTTGATCATTGTAAACTGCTGTTTCACTCCGAGAAAATTTTGATCTTGTTAAACCGCTGTTTCACTACGAGAAAGTTTTGATCTTTTCAAACTGCTGTTTCACTCTGAGAAAGTTTAATCTTTTTAAACTGCTGTTTCACTCTGAGAAAGTTTTAATCTTTTTAAACTGCTGTTTCACTCCGAGAAAATTTTGATCTTGTTAAACCGCTGTTTCACTCCGAGAAAGTTTTGATCATTGTAAACTGCTGTTTCACTCTGAGAAATTTTGGATCTTTACAAACTGCTGTTTCACTCTGAGAAAGTTATAATCATTTAAAACTGCTGTTTCACTCCGAGAAAGTTTTAATCATTTAAAACTGCTTTTTCAGCACAATTTAGCAGTTTGTTTTTTCGGAGTCTCACAATTTATTTTGTCTGGAAGGCAATATTATTTCTGCATACAATATCAAACAGTCTGATGACAGAGTTGTTGGGCTCCTTAACATGCCGTTCAGCGGAATGTTTATTTTATTTTTGATAAATTAACACTATTTTACTGTAGGATGTGTCATTATTATTTCTCATTCGAATAGGGGTAGACAAAGACGGGTTGGAGCTGGGGAATTAAGGTTGGATACCCGTCCTGAGGCCCGCTTAATTTTGTGCTGAGAATTCCTTGCAGTCCAATTGAAAAAATATTTATCCTTGTACAATGCAACTGTACACTGTGCAACATTTGTGTACACTTGAGTCACTGTATTTATTGTACATGTCAAGAAATTTTTGAAGTCCTACTTCTAAACAGTAATTTACACTTGTAAATCTTAATTTTGCACATTTTAGACACTTCACAGGAGAAAATATATATAAATCTTTTCTCAAAAGTAATTGATTTCGAATTATGATTTTTTTTTTATTTTGTGAGTTTTCTTTTTTTATATTTAAGATAATTTCCAATATATATATATATATATATATATATATATATATATATATATATATATATATATATATATATATATATATATAACTACGCTTATGCTTGTAATTCCCCGTCTCCTCGTCGGTCTCATTTTTACTCACTAACACTGATCAAATCTCTTCTTAAAACTGTAAAGGCATATTACATTTACTGTTTCCTCACTTCGCAAATTCCATTTATCAACTATTTTCACACTAATAAAGAACTTCCTTGCATCCTGCGAAGAATTTTTCTTACAACGCTGCAAATATATACCATATAAAAATATCGCTCCCTATCTACTTTGTCAAAACCTTAAAGAAAATTAAAAGCCGTTATCATATCCTCTCTCCTTCTCATAGCTCTGAGTGATGGTAAGTCTACCTCCTTCAACCTTTTCTCTTAACTGAGAATACATATCTCAGTCACTAACTTCTTAGCATATCTTTGATCTCTTTCCAATTTATTTATATGCTTATTCAAGCGCGAATTCCAGAATGGTGCTGCATATTCAAGCTTAGACCCCACATAAGCCATGTAAATATTTCTGATCATTTCCTTGTCCATGTACTTGAAGGCCACCCTTATCTTTGCTAAGAACGCATATGCTGCCTTTGCTATGCTATTTATATGCATGTCAGATTCTTGCAGTTCATCTTCGGCTTTGTGTGTGTGTGTGTGTGTGTGTGTGTGTGTGTGTGTGTGTGTGTGTGTGTGTGTGTGTGTGTGTGTGTACTTGTTAAAATTCGATTATTATAAATTGAAATTGTCACTTTATATGTAGGAATTTCCTTAAGAGAGGAAAAAAACCGCATAGTAAATATTGGGCCAATCAGGATACAAAGAGATCCTTTTTTAACGGAAGCTGACAAAGGATTAATTCTATTTTTCGTGGGAACAATATTCACACGAGAGGCGAAACTGTAAGACCACGTTTGTGTTGTTGTTGACCTATATGACTCTTTTAACAGGTCCGGTTAAGACAATAAATCCAAAATTAGATTAGAAAATTGCAATAATCAAGTACTTCGAACAAGACACAAGGGGTAATAAGAAAAAAATACTTTCATTGAGTGTGACTGATATTTTTTTCTAGTATTCATTGTTGATGATTGGACAAATAAAAGTTTCTAAAAATGTTGTCTAATTTTTTCTTATTAATTTTGTTTATATATATTTTCTATCTTACGACACTTAACTTTCTCACTTTAGAAAGAGAGAGAGAGAGAGAGAGAGAGAGAGAGAGAGAGAGAGAGAGAGAGAGAGAGAGAGAGAGAGAGAGAGAGAGAGAGAAGATTATGCTACTTACTATCATGATATCACAAAGTCTGTATAACAGATGCTTCTGTAAAGTAAAATGAACCTTGAACACCTCTCCTTTCACTGGGTGCTCAATTATTGTTCTACCAAATGAAACATCTAACGTTTAAGAACGATCAAAAGCTCGGGAATGAGCACTTCATGTGCTCTCAGGAGCGCACACTATTCGAAAGTGGCAGCGAGCGAGACAAAACAAACCTATACTGTGGGTCAAATATTGTCCATCAGACCTAGCTACATTTTTGTCCGAGTGAACACTTGTGTACGTGAAAAAAGTCTTATTATGTGGACGCATTTGTCCCTCCTCTCGCTGCATGTGTCTGGGGCAAGTTTATTTAAATAAAAAAAAAAAAAAAAAAAACTTTTCACTTTCAAAAGACCTAATTTTACAGCATATTTTTTTTTTAATCACGTGTATTTTTTTTTTATATCCTCATATTTTAAACGTTTTCCTGATTTTTTTTTTTATTCATACATTAAGTTAGAGCCACCTCAACTCGGGAAGTGACAGATCCGCATTCTAACCCACTACTGGGCGTATGGAAGGGCATCCAGCTTTAATTCCCCAGCTCCAGCCTGTGTGTGACCAACCCCATTCAACTGGTGAAAAATAGTGACGTAACTGTTCCGGTTTTACGTCACGGACTCCCTTTTCTACCAAGGGCTAAGACGGTTGCCTTCTTTTGAAGAACTTGTTTTGGCATATGTAATCGTTACCCTGAGTGCATGCCCTTGCTAACCTCAGACGTAAATAAAAGGCAAACATCTTCAAGTTAATTATCTACCCTACCTGTGTTCATCGTCATGGCTGAAGTTACCTGCCAACCAGCGCCATCTTTCTATATCGCCTTTCCACGTGCCTGTCGAAGGCTTGATTGATAATGGACAGGTGTGATGCTCTGTAATAAACAAATTTATGGAGTTGTACGTGATAATTTCCTTGGATTTATGGTAGGCTGTCCTAGCAAATGAGGTCATACGAGTGGATATAAAGGAAGTTAAATATAATTTATCAGAGAGGTTCAATGTACGAACGGTCCATAAATCCTGTAACAAGTAACGCGGGTTCGATTCCACCTCGGGGTGTTAGGAATGATATCCAACCTTAATCCCCCTGCTCCGCACGTGTCCGCCCTCAATCGAATTGGGACTAATAATTATGGCAGATTTAGGCTGGAGAATCTCAGACATATTTGTACATATGGGAAGTGAAGATGTTTTTTTTAAAAACGACATCATTATGTGGCCAAAGGTTAAAGATGGTGAAATAAGGCTAGATGTTCTTCCTAACGTCCCACGGCAGGCTCGATGGTATGTCACTTGCCTATTCTAGTGCTCTAACCACTGCTCTACTGCGATTCAGAATAAATATAATGGCCCTCTTTCTTAAGCAGTGTAAACCTAGGATACCATATTGTTAGTTAGCTAGACACACACAAATGGATTCCATAAAC
>JAXCGZ010019016.1:112500-128123 GCA_037179515.1 Halocaridina rubra
AAACGCCCTAGTAACGTTTGCTCAATAAACGTATCTTGCAGGAAAAAAAAATGATTGAGTACAATGACATGAGTCACATGTTTCTGAATTCTGTTTAACATGTCAATAACAAATATATATAAACCATCAGGACTTGCCCATATCCTAAGACAAACATTAAGTAAAAAGCTTGTATTCAAAGCGCTAATATGACTATCTACATGTATTCTTATTCCTGTTTTTACACATCAAGTTAAGACATTCACTTTTAAATCCTATGACTACTAATGGAACATAGTCATATATAAATATATAATGTGTATGTGTTTGTCTGTTTGAGTGTGTGTGTATGTGTATGCGTGTGTGTGTGTGTGTGTGTGTATGTGTGTGCTTTTGTGTGTGTGTGATTACCTAATTGTGATTACCTAATTGTGTTTACGGGAAAGAGCCCAAAGCTCGTATCTTCCCGTCACCTGATCGGTTCCATTTTTAGACTTAGTGATACTTATCATACCTGTCCTTAAAACTATGCATTGAGATAGCATTAACTACCTCCTCGCTTAGCGAATTCCAATTTTCAACTACTCTTACACTGAAAAAGTATTTCCATACATCCTGCAAACAATTTTTCTTACGAAGCTTCAAACTATGACCTCTAGTTCTAGAGCCAGCCATATCGAAATATCGATCCCTATCCACTCTATCATAACCATGAAGGAATTTAAAGACTGTCACCATATCCCCCCTTACTCTTCTAGCTTCGAGTGATGGCAAGTCTAATTCCCTCAGCCTCTCATCATAACCGAGATTGCGTATTTCTGGCACCAGTTTCGGGGCATGTCTTTGAACTTTTTCAAGCTTAGCTATGTGCTTTTTCAAGTGCGGATTCCAAAAGGGGGCTGCATATTCGAGTTTTGGCCTCACATAGGTTACATAAATATTTCTGAACATTTCCTTGTGTGTGTGTGTGTGTGTGTGTGTGTGTGTGTGTGTGTGTGTGTGTGTGTGTGTGCTTGTGTGTGTGCATATATGATCGTGTATGAAACATCTTGTATGACATGACATGTTATGAAGCGAATAACTGACCTTATTTGTTACAAAAGAAATGAAAATTAGCATAATGCCGCTGTCAGGAATATGACTTGAGAAGAAAAGGACAGGCAGGCAAGAGGCTGCCAAATCGTAGCAGAACCCTTCATGAATGGATCATGTTTGAAACCGCAGCTTCAGTATGAGGAACTTCTAGATAAAAAAGATATGAACTAAAGTACACTAGCCACTTGAAACTCACTGTAGATGATCTAGGGGTGGATAATGCTTCGTCACGTTTAGTGATTCAGTTGGAAATGAATTCAGCAGTGATGGCTCGAATAGTGGTCAAGGGTAGATACACGTTTCATTGTTGACACATATGGTTACTGCATATATATATATATATATATATATATATATATATATATATATATATATATATATATATATATATATATATATATATATATATATGTATATATGTATATATGTATATATATATATATATATATATATATATATATATATATATATATATATATATATATATATATATATATATATATATATATATATATATCAGGACACACCTTTTTTTATGAGTGTGACACCGGGACAGGCAAAAGCTGCCCTCATCAATAAAGGCCCGGGTACAAGAAAAAACAAGACGAAGGAAAAGAAAAAGGCTAAGGACAAGGCAGAGATGAGGTAATGTCACGCAAAGGAAAACGACAGACAGAAAAAGCAGTCAACGTACAGAGAACACAGAGATATGGAGGACTAGGCCCTGAGATGACGATAGATCTGTTTTTTTGAAGGCTGATAGGTCATAAGAATTAGGAAAGACAGAAGGAGGAAGAGTGATACCATACAGTCCAATTTGTAAGAAAATGTCCATTAAAGAAAACATCTGGAAACTATATAAAAGTACTTATTAATTTCGTAACTTTAGCAGGCCATATTCTCAAAGTATTGTAATTCGAAAACGGGACCAGGTGACGTCATGAAATTAATAAGTACTTCATTTATATTAATTGCTGGTTTTTCAAGGTTTCTTTTCCTACCACACACACACACACACACACACACACACACACACACACACACACACACACACACACACACACACACACACACACACACACACACACACACACACACACACACACACACACACACAATGACTACTTAAGTAAAAGGAGAGAGGCACAGAGAGACTATGAGAGGGACATCACCAGGAAGGCTAAAGAAAATTCCAAGCTTTTCCACAGCTTTATCAGAGGAAAACTGAAGGTAAAAGAACAGGTTTTAAGGCTAAAGAGAGCGGATGGAAGCATCACTGAGACGGATGAAGAGATCTGCAAAGAATTGAACAAGGAGTTTCAGTCAGTATTTACAGTAGAAAATACCCCACCCCCTCAGATTGCAGTGATAGAAGCTCAAGGGCCGGTATTAGAGAACATTAACCTTACAGCCACAGAGGTATGCAAAGCGCTGATGGATTTAGATGTTCATAAAGCTACAGGTCCCGATGACATATCCCCTCATGTGCTTAAAAAATGCGCAAACACAATATCAGTGGCACTAAGTATCATATTTAAGGAGTCACTGGAGTCGGGGGAGATTCCAAGATGCTGGAAACAAGCAAATGTGATACCTATCTTCAAAAAGGGAAGGAGGGATACGGCTCTGAACTATAGACCAGTTTCCTTGACCAGCATAGTTTGCAAAGTTATGGAGAAACTACTAAGGAAACATATCTCTCTTCACTTGGAATCCTTCAACTTTTTGTCAGTGAGGCAACATGGCTTCAGAGAAGGTAGATCAACAGTAACAAACTTATTAGAATTTTATGATGAGGTAAGCCAAATCTTACAGGAAAGAGAGGGCTGGGCAGATTGCATATTCCTAGACTTCCAGAAAGCGTTTGACACTGTTCCACATGGGAGGCTTATTAGGAAGCTGCAATCAATGGCTAGAATAGGTGGAAATGTTTTGGAATGGATAAAAACTTACTTAGAAGGAAGGGAACAGAGGGTTAGAGTAAGACACTCAGTGTCTGAATGGAGAAGAGTTAGTAGTGGAGTTCCACAGGATTCAGTTTTAGGGCCACTTTTGTTCCTTGTATATGTAAATGACCTACCAGAGTCTGTAAATTCATTCATGAATATGTTTGCAGATGATGCAAAGATTGTGAAGAAAGTAAAAAACGAGAACAATGGTAGAGAACTTCAGGAGGATCTAAATAATCTGCATGAGTGGTCAGAAAAGTGGCTAATGAAATTCAATACTTCAAAATGTAAAGTAATGAGAATGGGTACAAGTGCAAGAAGGCCCAAGCTTGACTACTCGGTAGCTGGAGTACAACTTCAAGAGACAGAAAATGAGAGAGACCTAGGAGTAAACATACTGGCAGATTTGTCTCCAGAAATACATATAAATGGCATAGTAAGGGCAGCATATGCATTCTTATCAAATGTAAGGGTAGCCTTCAGGCACATGGACAAGGAAATGTTCAGAAATATTTATGTAACCTATGTGAGGCCAAAACTCGAATATGCAGCCCCCTTTTGGAATCCGCACTTGAAAAAGCACATAGCTAAGCTTGAAAAAGTTCAAAGACATGCCACGAAACTGGTGCCAGAAATACGCAATCTCAGTTATGATGAGAGGCTGAGGGAATTAGACTTACCATCACTCGAAGCTAGAAGAGTGAGGGGGGATATGGTGACAATCTTTAAATTCCTTCATGGTTATGATAGAGTGGATAGGGATCGATATTTTGATATGGCTGGCTCTAGAACTAGAGGTCATAGTTTGAAGCTTCGTAAGAAAACTTCTTCGCAGGATGTAAGGAAATACTTTTTCAGTGTAAGAGTAGTTGATAATTGGAATTCGCTAAGCGAGGAGGTAGTTAATGCTATCTCAATCCATAGTTTTAAGGACAGGTATGATAAGTATCACTAAGTATAAAATGGAACCGATGAGGAGACGGGAAGATACGAGCTTTTGGCTCTTTCCCGTAAACACAATTAGGTAATCACAATTAGGTAATCACACATAGCTAAGCTTGAAAAAGTTCAAAGACATGCCACGAAACTGGTGCCAGAAATACGCAATCTCAGTTATGATGAGAGGCTGAGGGAATTAGACTTACCATCACTCGAAGCTAGAAGAGTGAGGGGGGATATGGTGACAGTCTTTAAATTCCTTCATGGTTATGATAGAGTGGATAGGGATCGATATTTTGATATGGCTGGCTCTAGAACTAGAGGTCATAGTTTGAAGCTTCGTAAGAAAACTTCTTCGCAGGATGTAAGGAAATACTTTTTCAGTGTAAGAGTAGTTGATAATTGGAATTCGCTAAGCGAGGAGGTAGTTAATGCTATCTCAATCCATAGCTTTAAGGACAGGTATGATAAGTATCACTAAGTATAAAATGGAACCGATGAGGAGACGGGAAGATACGAGCTTTTGGCTCTTTCCCGTAAACACAATTAGGTAATCACAATTAGGTAATCACACATAGCTAAGCTTGAAAAAGTTCAAAGACATGCCACGAAACTGGTGCCAGAAATACGCAATCTCAGTTATGATGAGAGGCTGAGGGAATTAGACTTACCATCACTCGAAGCTAGAAGAGTGAGGGGGGATATGGTGACAGTCTTTAAATTCCTTCATGGTTATGATAGAGTGGATAGGGATCGATATTTTGATATGGCTGGCTCTAGAACTTGAGGTCATAGTTTGAAGCTTCGTAAGAAAACTTCTTTGCAGGATGTAAGGAAATACTTTTTCAGTGTAAGAGTAGTTGATAATTGGAACTGGCTAAGCGAGGAGGTAGTTAATGCTATCTCAATTCATAGTTATAAGGACAGGTATGATAAGTATCACTAAGTCTAAAATGGAACCGATTAGGAGACGGGAAGATACGAGCTTTGGGCTCTTTCCCGTAAACACAATTAGGTAATCACAATTAGGTAATCACACACACATCTTGTTAAGTGTATGAATGGCTGTGATACTAACGTCAACAAGTTAGCAGGTGTGACAGAACACGTGGAAATAAATTACATGAACAATGTGCGTATCATACCTCACAATATATACGTTATATATTTTGAGCTGACTCCGTGTGTTACTGAGTACATCTTATCACATAATTTTTTCAGCACGACGCCATATTTGTCTGAAGTTTCAGGGTGGTCCTCATTCTATCACACCCTGCCCAACCTCACCTATTTCTTCAGCAGTAGTGTGTGTGTGTGTGTGTGTGTGTGTGTGTGTGTGTGTGTGTGTGTGTGTGTGTGTGTGAGAGAGAGAGAGAGAGAGAGAGAGAGAGAGAGAGAGAGAGAGAGAGAGAGAGAGAGAGAGAGAGAGAGAGAGAGAGAGAGAGAGAGAGAGAGAGAGAGAGAGAGAGAGAGAGAGAGAGAGAGAGAGAGAGAGTGGGAGGTAAGGGTAAAGAGAGAGAGAGAGAGAGAGAGAGAGAGAGAGAGAGAGAGAGAGAGAGAGAGAGAGAGAGAGAGAGAGAGAGAGAGAGAGCTGCTACTGTACACACATGATGGAATGCTTCACATACGCACGCTGTAAATATCAGAGGATCACTTTATTCAATATTTTCGGGACGATTTGCATTGACACTACATAAAATAAGAAATAAAAAAAAGCTTAAGTAATTGTTCTATAAATAGTTTGTGCTGCATATGCAAAGGGGGGGGGGGATGGGGAGACATTAGAGAAATCCAGAAGTTGTGCCAGGTCAGTATTTGACCATAATGTACCAACTCTAAATTAATTCAATGATTAAGCAATAATAATTCACGATTTAATAAATCTATCTATCTATCTATCTATCTATCTATCTATCTATGTGTGTGTTTGCATATATGTACACAATCAGATAATTTTACGTTTGGTGCAGGAGTATACAGCTATTATTACTTATATAATAAAAACAGCAGCAACAAAAACAGTTTCTATAACAATGGATTGGATTCGGTTTTACGTCACGAACTCCCTTTTCTACTTAGGGCTAGGACGGTTGCCTTCTTATGAAGGACTTGTTTTGGCAGATGTAATCGTTACCCTGAGTGTATGCCCTTACTAACCTCAGTCCGTAACGGGGCGCGAACCCTCGACCTGCCGCCTCAGAGTCGCAGACGCTACCATTTTGCCACGGAGACTAGTTTCTATAACAATAATAATAATAATAATAATAATAATAATAATAATAATAATAATAATAATAATAATAATAATAATAATAATATTAATAATAATATTAATAATAATAATAATAATAATAATAATAATAATAATAATAATAATAATAATAATAATAATAATAATAATAATAATAGTAACAATAAAAATAATAATAATAATAATAATAATAATAATAATAATAATAATAATAATAATAATAATAATAATAATAATAATAACAATAATAATAATAATACATTCTATGGCAGTGAGGTTATTTTTGTGTATTCACATGTGGGTCGTAATTTCGGGGTCCCGTGACTGAGGGGCCCTATGATATTAATAGCAATATGTACACACGTATATTGCCTCGTCAGAAAGGTTACAATAATATATCTGAGTAGAGCAATCAACATAAACTATAATTTAATACGCGTGTTTATTCCAATTGTTATTATTTCCTGTTATAGGTTAGATGCACTATTTTCTACAACCATCTGTAGACCTCACTGATAATTACATTACCGTAATATATATATATATATATATATATATATATATATATATATATATATATATATATATATATATATATATATATATATATATATATATATAGTGTGAAGCAAACATTTCACCGTTTTATTCCAATGAAGATGAAAGAAATACACTCACAAATGCTGATACACATAATCTATTATTCCACATTTTCACTGTTCTATTCCCATTCTAATCAATTTGCCAAGTAATGTTGCAACTAGCATAGGATGAGAAGTCATAAACACGTCCCGTTTTCTTTTCAGATGTTGGCAACACTGTGAAAAGAGCAGTAATGACGGATCGGAAAAAATTCAGGGAATTCATTCAGCCTCTAGAATTTCAGGGAAGTGAGAGTTGAATTCCACAAGGCGTGATGTAATGAGAATGTACAAAAGTACAAACACACTTAAATTCGCTAAGAGAAGAATCGGTAAATGCTAAAATGCAATCATAGCTTTCAGGAAATATGATGATTTTTGGTGAGCAAAATAAAAGAGAATCCGAATAGGAGACGGAGAGTTATTTGCATTGAACTCTTTCTCTTTCCCGTTAACACAAGTAGGTAAATGTACACAAACTCTTCCACAGCTTTGTCAGTGGGAAAGTAAAAGGCCCAGGGACATGTTATAAACAGCGAGATAGCAGGTGAATATATCACCAGAGCAGATGAAGAATTTGAACAAGAAGTTTTAGTCAGTATTTCCAGTAGAGAAGATTCCAGCCCCTAAAATCGTGGAGAAGAACCAGTATTGTTGAACATTGATATTTCAACTTTCGAAGTTCATAAATGGAATTAGATGCTTAAAATATTGAGAACTGATGATATATACCCATATATAAATGAGAATTGTTCTACACTATTGTGTGAAGCCCTTTCCATAATAGTTGAAAACTCGCTGCAATCTGGAGATTTCATGAGGCTGAAAATGAAGCAAACACTATATCTATCTTCAAAAAATGGACGAAAAAAAATATATTCCGAGTTCGTAGCCTAGCTTAGTAGGTCATGGAGAAGTTACTGAGAAGGTACATATGTGTTCATCTGGGGTCTTCATGTAAGTGATAAGACATGACTCACTAGGAGGAAAATCTGCACTACCAATCTTGCTTTTATGATGTGATTGATAACAACAGCTTGAGCAGTTTGCATAATCTTAGAATTCGAAGCTTTCTCCAGTGATAGAGTCATTGGAAACTTATAAGAAATAGGTTAAGAATGATTGGAAATGTCTTGGAAAGGATCAAGATTATTTAGAAGGAAGGCAGCAGTTGGGCTTGGAATGTCAAGACTCGCTCAAGGAATTGAGGCACTGGAGTTCCATGGGGGATTAGTATTCCTTACGTATGTATCTGAATTGCCAGAGATTATAAATGCATTTTTAAATTATGTTATCAGACGATTAAAAAAATATGAGAAGAGAGTAAATGAGCGAAATAGAAATATAGCTCTTTAGGGAGACATTAACTGTCTATTTGAGTAGTCAAGTACGTAAAGAAATCAATGGCTCAAGAAGACCCCTATTTTATAGGTATTCAGTAACAGTGGTGGAAATTTGATTGGAAATGGCTAAAGTTGTCTTCTGAAACAAATGTAAATAGTACGATAAAGGTAACGCTTGAAACATATAATTCAAAAACTGTTTTGAAGTAATGACTCAGCAGACATGAGGCCAAAGTTAGAACATGCAGCAAGCACCCTTTTGAAATTCGCACTTGATTAAAATATATTAACACGTTGGAAAAGTTAAAATATTTTCCTTATGAGTGTGACACCGAGCCAAGCAAGAAAACTGCCCTCATGAGGCTTTTGCACCATGATAATATTAAGACGAAGAAAAAGTAGAAGTTTAAGGACTATGCAGATATGAGAGAATGATAGGTAAAAGGAAAAGGACAAGCTGAAAGAATAGTCGAAGTGACGAATACCTAGATATGTGGCACAAACCTGGTGAAACAGAGACATATAATATCATAATGAGAAAGGGTTCAGGTGTTAAACTTGTCAAATCTTACAACCACAAAAAATGATATGGTAAGCGTCAAAATTCTTCTAGATTTGGGCAAAGTTGATTAATTTAGCAAATGCTGTGTTCCCAATGGCATCTTTTTGTTTTATTTCTCGACCAATACTTGAAAATATGATCTTATTGATCATTTCAGGAGAGATCAATGTTGATGTTTTCCTTCCCAGTAAAATAAAATAATCAAGACTATTTACTGTAGTCACCGTGGTTCAATCGGTAGCGTCCGCGACTCTGAGGCGTCAGGTCGAGAGTTCGCGCCCCGTCACGGTCTGAGATTAGTAAGGGCATGCACTCAGGGTAACGATTACAACTGCCAAAACAAGTCCTTCGCAAGAAGGCAGCCGTCCTATCCCTTGGTAGAAAAGGGGGTCCGTGACGTAAAACCGGAACAATCAAGACTATTTACTCGTGTTCATAAGACTGAGAGCACGCAAGATAACAAAGATTTTTAATCACGCTGTATCCGCTAAGCAGAATATCTGTAAAAATGAGATATAACCGGAGACAAGTAATAACAGAGAATGCCATATACATGTTTATTCACACATTACTCATGGCAGGTGCCATGTTTGGCACAGGTGGAAAAGAAAATTGAATATGTCAAATAAAACACATGATGAATGATTTTTTACTTTGTGATTAGTATTTTTCATCTGGTATGTAAGTAATGTTTGAATAATATTATCTCTCTCTCTCTCTCTCTCTCTCTCTCTCTCTCTCTCTCTCTCTCTCTCTCTCTCTCTCTCTCTCTCTCTCTCTCTCTCTCTCTCTCTCTCTGTTCATTTATGGAATAATATAAAAAAAAGTTATTTAATATTTTCATCATTTGATTTGTACATACATACATACATATACCGTGGCTGTTTTCCCTTTAATTGGGGGGGTAGCCGACATCAAAAAAGGAAACAGTTTGGGGAGAAGTTATACTCCTCTCTACTCCCCCTCTTCTTTGACGTCTCACAGGAGGTTGGTACAAGGGGGGGGGATTCCTAGTCCCCCCGCCCCGTCCACTTTTAGTCGCCTATTATGACACGCAGGGAATACGGTGAAGCTATTATGCCTAATAAATAATATTGGATCTGAAAGTAAACTTAATAAATAATATTGGATCTGAAAAGAAAAAAAATATCATATTTATTTATGTACGTGTAAATGTATGTTTTTGCAGTCTATTGTCACATGCACGCACGTATTCTCTCAAATACATACAAACATACTGTACATACAAATGACGATTAACATACATACGTACGTACATACATACATACATACATACATACATACATACATACATACATACATACATACATACATACATACATACATACATACATACATACATACATACATACATACATACATACATACATACCATCTGTAATTGACATTTGTAATAGATTGCCGACGCTGAACAATATATTACTGCCTCAAGATAATTGGGATTAAGAGGGACACTTGAAAAGTATACAAGTGGAGAATGAGACAAAGGTTGAAAGACGATTTATCTTCCAGGTAAAGATATCTTCCCCCCTTAGGGAGTGGGGGTAAGAATACGTCCCCCGTGTTCTCCTGCGTGTCGTAAAAGTCGACTAAATGGGGTAGAGCGAAGGGACTGGGCATCCACTCCTCTGTATTATTCTTCCCTCATAGTCAAGGTATTTTGCAATGCATCAGCCACCCCCTTATAAGGGGAATATGGCTTATGTATGTAGATAAAGAAAAATATCTTAGTTAATGAACTGTTAAATATATTTCCTCAGAAAATAACTTGAGATATTAATTTTAAATCTTACAAAAAAAAAAAAAAAAAAATATATATATATATATATATATATATATATATATATATATATATATATATATATATATATATATATATATATATATATATATATATAAGTACATAATAACTATGTCAAAGAGTATATATGGTATCACCATTTGTTTTTTGTAATGTAATAAGCATCACGTGGAGGAGGAGGAGGAGGAGGAGGAGGAGGAGGAGGAGGAGGAGGAGGAGGAGGAGGAGGAGGAGGAGGAGGAGGAGGAGGAGGAGGAGGAGGAGGAGGAGGAGGAGGAGGAGTCTTTTACTATTGGCAGTTAGTAGCTCTCAAATAAAATGATCCATTCGTGTATCTAACCATAACATGCTAATAGAGAATAGAGAGAAAATAAAATGGTCGTGGACGATGGAAGCAGGAAAAAAAAAAAAAAAAAAAAAAGGGCAGCGCCTACACGTCACTTCTCTACTGGTGCGAATGCCAGACTGAATGTCTGTAGGCAGTGTTGCCAGATTTCTATCGCCAAAGAGTAGCAGATTTTGGGCCTAAAAGTAGTGCGCTGTTATAAAAGTTAGCCCAAATAAATATATAAACACAAATAATCTGTTAAAATTCAACTTACCTAAATTTTGAAGTTGTAAATATATTCTTTTAAACTAATATATTCTCTACAATGTTGTTCAGCGTTCCAAAGTTCATCTTTTATTTAGCATGATCATTCAAACTCTTTGAAAAAAAAAATCCAGAATTATTTGCTTTCCACTAACTCTACACCTATTTCTTGTGCTTCATAAATTCAGCAAGTCTTTTCTAGTTCGTTTTATGAGCTCGTAGCTACACTCTACACACAAATGTTTTCGCTTTATCATGTTTACCTCAAAAACCAGTTCTTACATACCGGACCTGTTAACCAAACAATTTGATTTTTTTTTTAATATAATAAATAATGGGTATTAACTTCCACAAAACTTTCACAGAACACGTTTAATCAATAGCTGTCCTGAACATGAATGGAAATATCTTAATAGAGTTTCCGAATCTTACCAGTAAAGGTTTTCATAGGTCCAGTAACGTATTGAAACGTATTATTTGGATTAGCTTAAATAATAAATGTCCAAACATTTTTCATGTCGTTTTCAAGTATTTCATAGAGAACAGCTCGAAGCTTATATGGATTCTGCAGAAGTTAAAAATCTTTAAGAATAGTGAATTTACGCTTGTTCTCGTGATTTACGGTGTGCCAACATGTTGCAAACACGTATGGAGTCGGTTCTACACGTACCTCCCCGGTAAGCCAGCCAAAAGGAACCAATACTCAGCCTCTCTACTGCAAATTGACCAATAGGAGCCCACTTCTTCCAGTATCAGATCGCTTGGGAAAGATTCGAAGTAGCCTAAAAGTAGCTACTAGTGGATTTGAAGCGTCAGGAGCGGAGAGCCGCAAAGAATTAGCCAAATCAGCTACTTCCCGAAAATCTGACAACTCTTCTGTGGGGGGAGCTTTTCTGACGCATACGTCACTTTTTCTTCTTCTTCTAAGACTGATTAAGCACTTAAAGCTCTAAGTTATAGATCTCTTCTAGCAAACAATCCATAGCTATAACATATATTTTATGAAAGAGTTTGGTAGGAAGTGAGATGTCATAGATCTTTGGCAAATAAGCTCCGAACCAGATTCCGCATGTAATAATAATAATAATAATAATAATAATAATAATAATAATAATAATAATAATAATGATAATGATGATGATGATGATAATAATAATAATAATAATAATAATAATAATAATAATAATAATAATAGCAATAACAATAATGATAATAATAATAATAATAATAATAATAATAATAATAATAATAATAATAATAATAAAAATAATAATAATAATAATAATAATAATAATAATAACAATAATGATAATAATAATAATGTTCGTATATTCTGCAACCATCTAATGAACCATGGCGCATTATGACCGCAGATATTTTCCCCTCTCATTTGGGGGTGTCTTAAAAAATAAATTTAGGAGAAAATGTATAAATAATTTGAATTATAATTAAATCTGGAAATAAAACAATATCGATGAAAAACATTAGAAGACCTTTCTGAGTGATTAATTTATAAAAACTTCCACAAAAGTAAAAAAAAAAAAAAAAAAAAAGAGGTCAGTCTTGAAAGTTAAGAGAAAATGTGCAAAATAAGGAGTCATCACTTGAAAGTTCATGAAAAGGGTGAAAATGGTCTAGACATATATTCGAAGAATCACATATTCGCATATATATATATATATATATATATATATATATATATATATATATATATATATATATATATATATATATATATATATATATATATATATATATACATGCATGCACACGTGGCCTCATTCCCCCTTATAAGGGAGGAGGTCAAGCCAAGTAATGCGTATTCACCAAAATCCACACATATCTCAGCCACTCCTCTTAGCTCCTTGGGGATAAAGGGTTGCCACATTTCCCCCTCTTCCACCCTGTTTGGGTCAACCACAAGGTAAACGGGCAAGGATAATCTACAATGAGGACCGACAGCCGCGGCCGGTTTACTTCCAACGTTTCATCACATGGCAAATTCTCCCAAACCCATCCATCACAGTTCACTGAGTTAGCAGGTGCAAGAAATCCCTTTGGCCCACGTCATTTATGAACAATCTTCTTCCACTCATTCTCCTTTCTTTCACGAACTCTTCCCTGCTCCACTGACATTCCACATGCATTTAATGCCCTTTTCACGCCATCCATCCATCTCATTCTAGGTCTCTCTCTTAACCTATTTCCAATCACTTCTGCACTCCACACTCTCTTCACTTTTCTTTCATCACTCATTCTTACCATGTGTCCAAACCAACTCAATACTCTCTGATCTAACCTATCCGAGCTTCATTTCAACAGCCGTTCTCTGCCTTACATCCTTACTTCTTACTCTCTCTATTCCAGGTACACCAATCATACTTCTCAAACACCTTATCTCCATTACATTCAGCTTGTTCCTTTCATCCTCTCTTGCATTCCAAGTCTCTGCTCCATACAATGCTGCCGGCACAATCATACCTTTTTATGTCCTTCTCTTTGCATTCATACCCAAATATCTATTTCTAATTACACTTTTCAATCCACCTAGACATTTACTAGCTTCCTTCACTCTGTGACTTAACTCTACATCCACTCGTCCACTCCTTGACTTATGCCTATGGGAAAGAGCCCTATGCTCGTAACTCGTTGTCTCCTAAACCGTTTCATTTCTTACCCACTGAAACTTATCATATGCGTCCTTAAATTTAAGAAAATGTTTAACATTTACTGTTTCCTCGCTTAGCAAAATCCAATTTCTAACTATTATTCACTAAAATATCCTTCATTTCATCCTGTAAAGAAGGTTTCTTACGAAACTTCAAGCTACGACCTCTAGTTCTAGTGCCAGCCATGTTAAAATATCTCTCCTTGTCCACTCTGTCAGAGACAGGGAGAACTATAAACTCAAGTCATCATTTCCCTCATCTTTCTTATAGCTTCTGATGACTGTAAGTCTAAATCCCTCAGCCTTTCCTCATAAATGAAATTACATGTCTCTGTCACCAAGTTAGCAGCATGTCTTGACTCTGAAGGCCACCCTTGTGTTAACTAAGAAAGCATATGTTGCTTCTACTAAGCCATTTAAATGCATTTTCGGAGATGAATCTGCCAGTAAGTTTACAACTATATATGTTTCATTCTCTGCCTCTTGAAGTTCCGAGCTTGATAGGGAGTTAAACTTCGGCCTTTTTGGTCTCTTTTCCAATCTCATTACCTTAGATTTTGAAGTACTGAATTCTATTAGCCACTAGTCTGACCATTCATTCAGACAATTTACATCTTACTGAAGATCTCTGCCATTGTCTTCGTCTTTTACTTTCTTCACAATATTTGCATCATCTACAAACATATATAAAACTGCATTTAAAAAATCTCGGTAGGTCATTTAAATATATAAGGAACAGAAATGGCCCCTGAAGTGATTCTTATGAAACCCCACCGCTAACCATTCTCTAATCAGACACTGCATGTGTCTGATTATCTTCGTCCCTAAAGAGGTTTTTACTTCCACTCCAAGACATTTAGACTTATTCTTGCTTTTGTTTACAGTTTCTCGATAGGTTTCTCTTATGGGACTGTATGAAATGCCTTCTGAAAATCTAAGCATATGAGTTCTGCCAAGTTTCTTAGCATAGGTCTACCTTCTCTGAAACCATTTTGTCTAACTGACAAACAGTAAGATTTGAAATAATGTTTTTACTAAGATTAATAACTGTTCAGTACGAAATATAACTTGATTTTTTCCCCTTTATAGTCCCTTTTTAGTCCCTTTTTAGTAGGACTAAAGACGCCATTTCATAATATTGATACATCCTGGGTTGATTTTTTTTTTGGAGGGAGGGGGTTGAAACGGCCTAACTTGTTTAAAGTTTGATTTAATACGTCCTAGCTTGTTAATTTATATAATACGTCCTAATTTGTGTATTTTCAGCTTTAATACGTCTTAACGTATTTATTTTTTGGCTTGAATACGCCCTGGATTGTTCTTATCTTGGTTTAAGAAACAATCTTCCAGTTTAGATAGAAAATACTGTGCAAGTTCCTTTGATCTGTTTATTTAAAATTAGTTGATACACATCGCTGCAAAAAGTAAAATTGATTTTTTTATTTTTTATGTTATTTTGGCTTTTAGCAAGTGTTTTTCTTGTCTGCAAATTAAGCAAAAGTTTGTCTTTTCCTTAAGTTTGACAAAGTCCTATGCACTGGTTATTTATAATTATTTGACTTAAAACCCTGAAAAAATAAAGTATTTTTCTCATATTAAGAAAACATTGTCTTTTCCGCAAGTTTAGGAAAAGTTTCTCGTTTTCGCAAATGTGTAAATACTTGATAAGTTCTTCTAATCAGTTTATTTATAATTATTTGATATAAAACGGTGCATTAAAAAATGCAAATATATTTTTCTCGTATTAGTTAATGATTTTCTGGAGTTTGTCTTTTTCGCAAG
>JAXCGZ010019017.1:0-20000 GCA_037179515.1 Halocaridina rubra
AGTCCTAAAAGAGCATTACATTCATTCAATTTGTGTGTTGTGTTCAGCTGATATAATTACATAATTGTACATCGCGAAAAATGTGGGTCATGATAGGTGAATATAAATTATAGCATTGATGAAAATGACAGCATTCATAACTTAGTGTAGCTAACAGTGTTATCTCCCATTACCCATTATGTATTACCAGGAATATAACACATGTTCTGACAGCTGTCATTACACAGCAATTGAGTACAGTATTGATATTAATGTGCACAATTTTCATCACTCTCTCTCTCTCCTCTCTCTCTCTCTCTCTCTCTCTCCTCTCTCTCATCCTCTCTCCCTCATCTCTCTCTCTCTCTCTCTCTCTCTCCTCTCTCTCTCTCTCTCTCTCTCTCTCTCTCTCTCTCTCTCTCTCTCTCTCTCTCTCTCTCTCTCTCTCTCTCTCAATATTATATGCATATATGTGTATGCATACACACACAAATATATATATATATATATATATATATATATATATATATATATATATATATATATATATATATATATATATATGTATATATGTATATGTATATATATATATATATATATATATATATATATATATATATATATATGTATATATATATATATATATATATATATATATATATATATATATATATATATATATATATATATATATATATATATATATATGTATGTATATATATATATATATATATATATATATATATATATATATATATATATATATTATATATATATATATATATATATATATATATATATATATATATATATATATATATATGTATGTATATATATATTATATATATATATATATATATATATATATATATATATATATATATATATATAGATATATATATATACATATATATATATATATATATATATATATATATATATATATATATATATATATATATATATATATAATTGACTAACTATAGCATCATTTTCAAAAAATATACTATTGGAAAGATATACAATGGTTTTAATAAACCATAAATATAAATAAAAGAAAAGAAGCAATCTAATACACACCCTGGAGTATTGTATTATTGAAGGTCATTAATGTGAAGAGTTTGATGGCGAAAGAAAAGAAAGCTTTTGGTATTAAGGACTCCCAATATTGATAGCGAAGTACATTATCCCTAAAACGTCTCTCCTTCATTATCTTTATTGCAAATGGAAATGACAAATTGACACCTTATATTAAGTGCAGAGGTAGTTATCTAGGTCGTCGTCCATCAGTTGCCATTTTGAGAAGATTGAAGAAGGACGTTTGGATCTTTTATGTTTCTCATTTTGAGTTGCAATGGAACTTAATGTAATGATGAACATGAAAAGTGGAAATTAATGATACTGTTCTATCTTTACTGCACATCAAGATGTCAGATAAGATGCTTACGAGATGAACTTGCAAATCAGTATAACTACTTCATTAATTATTCTAAGCTTTATTTCGATCTTAGCTTGTGAAAATGACCCCCATTTTGTGAAAATTCAAAGCGGAATTCATAAAACTAAAGTTCTGGATCTTCATCTACAAGAAAGTGATGCTATAGAAAATGCTAATACAATTGTGTCTTCATTTCCATATTCACGCAGTGAGAGTCGTGATGATAAGAGTGTTAGGTTTAAGCAGAGTACTGAAAAGCAAGCCTCGAATAGCAGCATTATCCTTGCAAGACACCTACAACCACAAGTACTTATTCAGGTGTCTCATTACCTGCGTGTACCTGAAATGATTTTAGTAACAAGAGAGGAAAACAGAGGTATTGTAATAATGAGCTTGGTATATATTCGTTTTATGCATCACTCATATTTTTGGACTATATAATTTTTTTTTTAACATCTTTCGATGGGTTAGAATTATACTGATAATTGTTTTTCTCGAAAATTACTATTTTGTGTGTGTTAATGCCGATATTGGTGGACGGCGGTGGATAATTAAGTAATCTAACCTAACCCAATGAACCTAACTCAAATTTAAAGCCTCAAATCCATTAATACGGTGATTTTTGGTGTCTTTATTCAACTGCCCTGCACATTTCAGGAAGTGATGGTGGCGATGGTCTTTTGGGTGGGCTATATAGGGATGCATAAAACAAATCTAAACCACTTGATTTCTATATTGCTGAATATCTACTCAAGAATAGTCATAAGAGACATGCCAAATAATACGTAAAAAGGCTGCTAAATATTTGATTAGTTAGGAAGCATAGTCATAAATGTTCAGGAATGGGCATGCCTGTTGGGTGACAAGTATATATTAATTTTTTTGGTAAACTTTTGTTTTAGTTTATTAGGGAGATCTTTTGAGAATAAGATATAAATTTGCTTTAGATAGCATAAAATATCTCACAGCTTTCTTAAATATTTATATTCATATGTGGCACTGACAGATATGAAGTATTAGGTTGTAGACGCTCAGCTGGCTTTAGTTTATAACATGATATCAAGCTTATAGAATACTGCAATATGACTACACTGCATGGTCTTTTAACCAGATATTGCAAATTCAAAGATATCCAGTATGATTTCGGCTTAGATTTAATAGCTTAGGGATATTTTATCAGTTGATAATATTTAATTTAAAAATTGACGGAACCATGAAATTTTTTTCTCCTCATCAGATACCTGTCTACGACTGGGCACAACATTGCTGAAAAACCACATTGATGCAGTGTGCATGTCGCTCTATAATTTATCAGGATATTACTCAACCGTTGTTCTCATTGCCAATGAAAATGTAACTATCTGGTTTGGTATCTATTGTTAAAACAATGTTTATAACTCATAATATATATATATATATATATATATATATATATATATATATATATATATATATATATATATATATATATATATATATATATATATATATATATATATCTATACATATATATATATATATATATATATATATATATATATATATATATATATATATATATATATATATATATATATATATATATATATATATATATATGCACACACACATATACAGGGTTCATCATTGTTTGTTGCTAAGTGGAACCATGAAAACTAGATTAATGACCAAAAGATGAACAACGAGGCTACTTTTCTCTATAGAACTAATGCAATTAAGGTCTAATAGGGACCGGACATCGTACTTCTATGACTAATAATACGAAAAGTTATACATACACATATAAAAATATAAATGAGAGAGAGAGAGCAATAAAGAAAAAGAAAGTGGAAATTAACTGAAATACATGTCATAATACTGTAAAATTAAAGGTTAAAACGTACAGTAGTACATTACATCATATTACAGCGATGCTGCAACGCACATGGGTAGCAGAAGATGGTTCGGGAGGAGGATGGAGGAAAGGAGGAGGTCGATGGTGCGTAGGACCTGTAAATATAAATTAGGAATAGCAATAAAAGAAAAGAAAGCGAATATTTAATCAAATACATGTAGTAATACTGTAAAATTAATGGGAAAAGCGTACAGTAGTGCAGTACACCTGATAACGGCGATTCTTCGGTGGACATAGGCAGCAGATGATGGTTTGAGGAGAAGGATGGAGGAGAGGAGGAGGTCGATGGGATAGAGGCCCTATATATACAAATGAAAAATAGCAATAATGGAAAAGAAAACGAAAATGAAAGGAAATAACAATACAGTGTACCGAATGATGAATGGAAAAAACGTAGTGTACATATTTCTGAAGACAGCGGATGCTTCGGCGTACATAGGTAGGAGATAATGGTTGGGGAGGAGGTTGGGGGAGAGAAGGAGGTTGATGGGGCAGAGGATCTGTAAATATGGATTAGAAATAGCAAAAAGGTAAAGAAAACGACAATAAAGCTAAATAATAATGCAATGTACTGTGTAATCAAAGGGAAAAAATGAGTGCAGTATGTATACTTCCTTAACAACAGCGATGCTTCGGCGTACATAGGCAGCGGATGATGGTGGGGGAAGAGGGCGTAGATAAGTGTTGGGGAGGGATGTAGGAAAAGAGGAGGGTGATGGGGGGGGGGGTGATGGAGGTTATTGGAGTGGCGAGATCTTCAAGCCGTGTCCTCTTGAAGAATTAAACAATTTTGGTTTATTTTTTTTTCTGCTTGCTTCTGGAGCAGAATTTCATGATACGGAGCCAATACATCCTTCGTCTTTCTAAGAACAGTTTGAGCTCGGTCAGAGAGACAATTATTTTCCATGAGTAATTAATGCTAGAATAGATCGAGTTCAAAGACCCTTTAATTCCAGCTGCAGTCAAACTATTTTTTTCCTCTCCATCTGCTTCTTTTTCTTCTTCTTGGCATAAAGCCTCCAATCTTTCTGCTTCGTCTTGCCATAGTAAATCTTCATTTGTTAATAGTACATCGTGTGATTCAAGCTGATCGCCAGAATCATCCTCGTCAATTTCATCAAAGCCAAGATTGTTGGAGAGTTGCACGATTTCTTTTCGTACTGCTTTTTACGTCCATTAAAATCCTGCAGATGAATGAACGGCCTTGGGTTACACTTTAAAAACCTCGCTCCAAACTTCTTCCATGTAAATAGCTTTCAATATATCAAAGTTTTTCCAAAGTTCCTCTACCGTTGGTTTGTTTCCCCCATCAGTTTCATGAATAAGTTTTTGGAATCTTCTACGATGGTAAAGGGCTTAAAAGCTAGCAATTGCATTCTGAACCATTGGTTGTATAATCGATGATGAGTTGGGAGCCATCCAAACAACTAAGATATTAGTACATATGGATTCAGTCAATCTAACGGAAACTGGGATTATCTAGCAACAAGAAAAATCTAAAATTCTAGGTTATTTTCACTGTAGTGTGTTTTCATTTCAGGCACAAAATACTCCACAAAGCACTCACTAAAATAGCTCTTATCATCTAAGCTTTCTCAATGCTTTTCCAAATCACTAGTAAACAAGACTTGACAACCTTTTCAAGGCCCTAAGGTTACCACTTCAATGAATCAAACAAGGTATAATTTTTTTTTTCACCATTGGCATTACATCCTTTCAGTAAAGTTACATCCTCCTTCAACAGTTTATACCCAACCTGGGTTTTCCCTTCCAGGCAATGTACATGCTGAACATAATCTTCTTGAAATAAAGTGTCGTTTCTTTTACATTATATACCTAATGAAGATCATAGCCTCCTTCTTCCAAAATTTCAAGGAATTCGTTAGGAAAAGAATCTGTTACCTCTATGTCAGCAATTGCAGCCTTACCTTGAACTTTAATATTTTTAAGACCATGATATTTCTGAAACGGAAGAGCAATCGATGTGTAGCCGTAAAACGGTTTCTTGTCTACTCCTCCCTCTCCCCCTCCTCCCTTTCTTCTTTGAGAGTTTTGTAAAGACTCAAAGCCTTCTTCTGCATAAGAGCTAAGGTCATAGGACTTTTTATGCTATTTAGATCTTTCATCAAAGCCATCCGAAGCTTCTCCAGTGTCACCATCCAATCACTCTGTGACAGAGTTAAGTGAGCTTCAGAATGCTGTGTCATCAGCTGAGCTTTTCTTTCCATACTTTTGCATTTTTAATAGTGATACGGATTGTTGTTGAGGGCACTCATATAGAGCATGTGATATTAACAACACGCTCTTTGTTTTTTGATGAATTATTTCCATTTTCTTTTCAAGTGTTAGCACAACATACAGCTACATATATCTACCATATCTAATTCAAAATAATTCGCAAATAAGGTAAAGCAACACTCAATTGGCAGAGAATATCGTAAAGCAACTGATATTTGTGGTAGAAAGAGAACAATGAATTTACAGAGATGAACCCATATCATACGCCATAAGCACAGTGACTTATGTCCAATGTTGCTACAACTAAAAAATATGAGATTTGCTTCTCCAGAATTTGTCCATTGTTTCCGAAATTCATTAAATCAAGGATATATATATATATATATATATATATATATATATATATATATATATATATATATATATATATACATATATATATATATATATATATATATATATATATATATATATATATATATATATATATATATATATATATATATATATTTTATATATATATATATATATATATATATATATATATATATATATATATATATATATATATATATATATATATATATATATATATATATATATATATATATATATATATATATATATATATATATATATATATATATATATATATATAATTTCCCCGTTTATCTTAGGATGGAGGCCGCCTTATCAGCAGTGATATGAAGAGTCTGGCAGATGACATGGAAAATTTTAAATTACAGGTTTCCAATATTGTTGTCATTCTTTTTTGGTCAGCGACCACACTTCAGCTTCCAAATAGAAAACTTCGAGTTGCTGTAATTCAGTCAAAGGTAAGTGAAGTTCAATTTCTTTACTTACAACAGTTATACTGAATGGTATCCATATCTATTGGACCTAGCCAACTCAGTAGAAGTATGTGGTCAGTGGCTTAATATTACGTCTTGAAATAGGGATTAAGAACAAAACTACATATCTTGTAGCTGCCTTGTGCACAGACTGGGTGGTCTTTGATATTAAGGTCTGAAAACGAGTAATGGTGCAGAACAAATGATTACATTAAAATTGTTGGAGCAATAGAAAATCTAGCATGCCTTCAGCACTAAGTGTGGAAGCTTTGCACATCTCTAATAGCTTGATATCTTAATGGATATGATGGGAAGCTGGGACTTGAAGGGGTTTTATTGTCAATTTCATTATCCTTCAATCCATCTTGTTGATGTCTCACAATCCTGCTTTTTGAATACCAATCGAGAGGTCTGGTGACTTTTCCGGCTGCTTAATTTAATATAAAAAAGCAGTCCAAGAGTTCCTCATCAGAATTTGTTATCAAATTATGGAGAAATATCATGGGAAAAACACTTCATTAAGATCCAAAACGTTTCCAGAGTCCTTCAAGATTGGGATCTCCTTTTCCTCAGAAACTTTCTCACAAAACTAAGTTGCGTCCTACTATATCCTGCTTCCTTCCTTACCCACAAGAGGTGCTTCACAGAGAAGTGCAGAAAAATTCGATTGCAACTTTTGGAGTTCGACACACTTTTGGGTATCGCTTCGTGATTTCACTCTTTTCCACACTCATTGTCCAGATCCTGTCATTCTGAAAATTATGATGTAGAACTATTCAGACAAAGAATTTATTACTTGAGAAGATGTGAACTGTCAATTCAGTCTTCCCTCTGCGCTTACTGATCTCTTCTGCAACATTTGAATTGCTTCTATGTCACCCTGACCAGCATAGATTGCAAAATTATGGAGAAGCTACCGATAAAACGCATCTCTTCACTTGGAGTTCTTTAACTTTTTGTCAGTGAGACAACTTGAATTTTGAAAAGGTATATCTACAGTAACAAAATTATTAGAATTTTATGACGAGGTAAGCCGGATCTTAATAGATATAGAGTGCTGGACAGATTGCATATTCTTAGATTTTCAGAAGGCATTTGATACGGTCCCACATGGGAGACTTATTAAGAAACTGTGAAGTAATAACACAAATAGGTGAAAATGTATTTGAATGGATAAAAACTTTCTTAGAAGGAAGGGCACATAGGGTTAAAGTTAGACACTAAGTGTCTGAGAGGAGAAAACTAGTAGTGGGGCTTCACAGGGCTCAGTTTCAAGGCCACTTTTGTTCCTTGCATATGAAAATGACTTACTGGAATCTGTAAATTCATTTTGTGAATGTGTTTGCAGATGATGCAAAGATTGTGAAGAAAGTAAGAGATACGAACAATAGTTAAGAACTTCAGGAGGACTTATATAGTCTACACGAGTGGCCAGAAATTCGCTGCTTCAAAATGTAAGGTGGTGAGAATTGGTGCAAGTGCATGAAGGCCCTAGTTTGGGTACTCAGTAGCAGGTGCAGAACTTTAAGAGACAGAGAATAGGAGAGATCTAGGGGTAATCCTATGGGCACATTTGTCTCCAAAAATGCATATAAATAGAATTGTAAGGGCTGCATATGCTTTCTAAGCATATTTAAGTGTAGTCTTCAGACAAATGGACAAGAAAATATTCAGATATATTTGTGTAGGTTATGCAAGGCCAAAGTTTGAATAAGCAGGACCCTTTTGGAACCCGCAATTGAAAAAGCATATAAATAAGCTGGAAATGGCTCAAGGACATGCTACTAAGCAGGTGCCAGAAATATGCAGCCTTATTTATGGGGAAATACTGAGGGAATTAGATCTACCATCACTTGAAACTAGAAAAATGAAGGGGATATGGTGAAGGTTTTAAAATTGCTTCATGGTTTTAAAAAACTGGATAGGAATCGACCGTTTGATATTGGTGTCTCTAGAACTAGGGGTCATAGTTTGAAGCTTCGTAATGATGTACGGAAGTACTTTTTTAGTGTGAGAACAGTTGATGATTGGAATTCGCTAATCGAGAATGTAGTAATTGCTAAATGCATTCATAGTTTAAGGACAAATGTAATAAGTATATATCAGTATTAAAATGGAACTAACCAGGAGACAGTGAGTTATGAGCATAAGGATCTTTTCCGTAAACATAAATAGGTAATTACAATTAGTTACTTACGAGTCTTTTCATACTTTTGTTTTTGTTCATTGCTTTGTAAGAAATGTGTTTCCTGTATGACCGATTTTTTCATTATGGAAAAGAATGTTATGTACATATTTTTTTGCTCATTAGCAGTTTACTGATATTTATATCATCTTATGATTTTAAGCAATACCAAACTTACAAGTTTGTCTTTAACAATCATTAATATATATTTTTTAGAAAGTTTCAAGCTGTTACCTCTAGTTTTAGACCTCTTGCCGTCTAGCTTAATCTACAATCTCTGTTGTCAAAATTAATTTCACTTTCTCGTTTGGTAAATCACTGAAGAAGTACTAAATTGTTACCAATTTCATCTCGTAGTTGACGTTTCAAGAAGTGGTAGATCAGTTTCTTTTAGTGTTTCCCCAGAGCTCTATTAATGTACTTAGGAATTTCTTTATTTTAACTTTGTTTATGCTTTGCTGATGCATTTTCCAGGAAGGTGACTTATAAGTTCTAAGTCATGGAAGTACTGGATCTCTTCCTGTATGCAAGACAGGTAGTTAAAATATTTGCTATGAAAGTTTAATATACCTAAACTATTTTGCCTTGTTAATCTTGTGCGATCAAAAAACCTCCTGGACTTTTCGTGAAGAAAGCACCGGGATGGGTATAGGGTTAGAGAGGGGTAAAGTACGAGGAACAGATGTGCTAGAATCGCTTACGGATGATTTGGCAGAAAACGAGAGCCTAAATGAGTGACTTTGTCAGTGGGAGAGAAAACTATGGAAATATTAAGATGAATGAGAAGGGTAAACTTGAGGAATATAATTTTTGGAGAGGTTTTTGGCTAAGGATCCACATCAGTGTGAGAAGACTGAAGCCACTAACGGTGATGTACATTGAAGTCTCCAATATAGAGAACTTCAGCATGTGGGTGAGAAGATAGCAAGGACTCGTGACAAGAGAACAGATACTGAAAGAAGAACACAAAGTCAGTGGAGTTAGAAGAGCAGTAGCAGAAGCAAAGAAAAGTAATGGTAATGGAGAGATAAATCTTCAGCCATAGAACATCAGAGTCAGGATTTTCAAGGTCCATGAGCTTTGGATTACGAGTATTTGCGTTACGGTAGGCACAGACTCCATCTTTGTAACGGAAACGAGAATGCAGTTTATAGTGAGATATTTGAAATATGTCAGGGCATGCACGGATAGACAGTGGTGTATCAGAAAGAAGGAGGAGATTACGCAGGATGTACCCAAGTGCTGTTCCAACAACACTAGAAACAAAATCTTTTCCAACTTTTTATTCCACTAAGATCCCTGACTAGCATGCATTCATTTTAGTCATCAGTTTCTTGTGTAATATGCTTTAATTTTGTCTTCTCATACTACCAGGGGCTTATCATGGAGCTTAAAGAAGTAATTACTTTTGGCCCTGGCTCTTTAATTCCTGTTGAAGAGGTTGTTGGATGGTGGGTTCCTGATAATCTTGCTGATTCTTGGGTTCCATATAGGAGAGATGTACCTTTCCCCAAGGACTTCAGGGGTAACACCATCAGGATTGCTGTAATACAGGTAAACTAAAGACAAGTGATGTGACCTCATAAATACTGTTAAAATTCTTTTCATTGTAACAGATGTATAAAGATGTGTAAAGTTTCTTAAAGGGTTCTAGGACAATTGCCACGCTAACTATTACCATGCTGACATTGTCAGTGCAGATGCTATCCGACAATTGCCAGTTGGAGAATTAACTGGCGAAATATCTCAATGCGGTATTCTTTTAGATATGCTTTTTCCTTTACAAAAATCGGATCCATATTAAATCCAATGAAGAATAGGTTGTTAAAATCTTTATCATTTGTACTTAATATGATCCTAACTGTTTAACCTGTCTTAAACTTCCTTAACATAATATATGTTTGATAATCTTTAGTCTGAATAATTGTTTCTACTTTAACTGGTCTTAATCCTCCTAGTTAAAATACTTAAACTTCCTTAGCAAAATACTTATTTGGTAATCAGTGGTCTGAATAAGTGTTCCTACTTTAGTTCTTCACTGGAGCAATATATTATTACACGTATCTATAGTAGGGAAAATTTATATTTTACTTTTACCCTTAATAATTTGCAAAGCAAATGTAGTTGATTATATGAACTACATTTATCATAAAAACGGATCTAATAATGACAATTCCATAATTTATTCGGCGTGTACAAAACGGAAACAAAAACAACATGTAGAGCTCGATTACACACGAACTCGAATATTGAGGATTACATATATATAGACTGTCAATAAACATAGTCACGGGTCATCTAAAAGTACTCTCGATGCTAAGAAAGCAGTTGCAAAGCTAAAAGATGTTGCTTTCAGTAAATTAACGACTAGTTCTTCAGTTTCAAACTCCATGTCGCCGTTGGATAGTTACATTCGTGCCGGAGTACAAAATGTGCAGCTTTCAAGTAGGAATGTTCGTCGTTGGAAACAGCAAACTTTTAATGCTCCTCCATTCCTTAGGGAAAGAACAGGATTCTGCATTCCAACCGATTTTCAAAATTTAACATATGAAGAAAAATTTTTTCAGTATGATGTAGGCGTTGAAGATGCTAATAGAATCTTAATATTTGCTACTAAAGACAGCCTTAAACCCTTAAGGTGCCACCAGCAATTTTTCATCCGCTTTACACCATCCATGTACTCGTAGATAACTACAGTTTTCAGGGTCCTCCATGACCCGTTCCACCCATCCGGGGGTGGAGAATCTAAAAAAAAATACAGTTTTCAGCGCGTAATTGCCCTTCTGCCAAATAAAATAACGCAACTTGCAGAATCTTGTACCAAAAACTTCAAGATTGAGTGCATCAAAATCCAACTATGATGAGTGATTTTAAAAAAGAATCATTTAACGCATTTCAAAGTACTTTCCTAATACCGATCTGAGTGGATGTTTCTTCATTTTAGTCAAGCTCATTACAGAAAAATAGTTGATTTAGGATCTAATATTCACTACCATAATGATAAAGAGTTAAATCTCAAGATACATTATTTTTTGGCACTTGTCCTTCTACCAATTCAAGATGTGTGTACAGGTTTTGAAGAGCTTGCAGGAGATGAAGATATCCCAGAAGAATTTTTCTCTTATTTTGAAATGAATTTGATCAGCGTCATGAGAGAAAGAGGCTGAAATCGCAGAAGAGCCCCTCCTTTATTTCATAATTTCTCTTTGGAATGCTAATTCAAGAATTCAAAGCTCTATGCCTCGAACAAACATCAGCCTTGATGGGTTTCACAACGCTTTAGCAAAGAATGTTGAACAATATCATTCTAACATATGCAAAATCATAGATTGTCTGAAGAGAGAGGATATTTTATCTCATACAAAAATACCTCATATGGAGAGAGGAGATGCCATATCACTTTCTTCTAAGTATAAGAAAATAAACAGCTGTTGAGGGCTAACTGTTGGACGCTTCAGTCCTGAGGAAAAAAATTACAATAAAATTTTCAAGCTTCATTCCATATAATTTACATGATTAAATATGTTTTTATTATTATTATTATTATTATTATTATTATTATTACTATTATTATTATTATTATTATTATTATTATTATTATTATTATTATTATTATTATTATTATTATTATTATTATTATTCGTCTAATGAGTTTTCGTCAGTTTTAGTTTCTAAACAATGTAAGGATTTGACATGTTTTAATTTTTTCCTTTATTGTTTCTTTAAACTTGTCTTTACTCTTTCATTTTTCCATTATTTTTTTTATTTTCCTGATTATTTTTTTAATATACGGTCTTAGGAAAATGGCAATTTTCTGCATGGTAAAAGAATATTATATAGATAATATTTTTTTCCAATTTAGAGATATATAAAAAGAGAAAGAAGTCCAGAAAACGATACTTTACATCCAGTGATCTTTAACCAGTAATCAAAATATTCAAATCAAAGGCAACTGTCCGCACTAGCAGTTGTCCCCAGGTAAGCTGACTGCCAGAAAAATGACCGCATGTCAATTTTCAGCCTAAAAATTTTCCTAGCACCTTCTGGAAGCAATCACATCAATCATACACAAGACTGATATCTACAGCTGTGAATTAATATTCAAGTCCTCTATGAAGGAATAAAGGAACCATGATTTTTCCTATTCTTTGACAGCATATAGGCATATTACATACTTTTAATGCTTGTAATTTTTTTTTATGAGTGTGACACCGGGACAGGCAAAAACTGCTCTCATCAATAAAGGCCCGGTCACGAGAAAATACCTAGACGAAGGAAAAGAAAAAGGTTAAGGACAAGGCAGAGATGAGGTAATGTCACACAAAGGAAAACAACAGACAGGAAAAAAGAGTCAAAGTACAGAGGACCCAGAGATATGGAGGACTAGGCCCTGAGATGACGATAGATCTGCTTTTTGAAGGATGATAAGTCATAAGAATTAGGAAAGACAGAAGGAGGAAAAGTGTTCCAGAGTCTGGAGGTAGTTGGGAAGAAGCAGTCGCTGCACCGACCAATCCACGAGCTACAAATCTCCACACAGTACCTGTGAGATGAGGCCTCTTGGCAGTGGGGAGGGATGCAACTCTCCAACTCATCAGAGCAGCGATGAAAGTAGTAGCCTTGTTTGTCTTTTATGAGCGAAGAACCTTATGAACTTTGTGTGAAGAAAGGATAAGGGAGGGAATAGGGTTAGAAAGGGGTAAAGATTGAGGAACAGGTGCGCTGGAATCGTTTATAAAAGAGTCGGCAGAAAAATGAGAGCCAAAGAGAGTGGCTTTGTCAGAGGAAGAGCAAGCTATAGTGCCATCAGGAAGAATGAGAGGGGGAAAGCTAGAGTTACAGATGTTTTTGGAGAGGTTTTTGGCTAAGGACCAGAAGCATTTGTCAGTGGGAGAGGAGTTAAGTTCATCAACTTTCCTTCTTATAAAGGAAGCCTTAGACCTTCGAATCTGAGCAGTACAGCGATTCCTAGCTACAATAAAAGCAGAGCGAGTTAAATCGGAAGGAGAGGCTTGGTAAGATCGGTGTGCCCGATTCCTGGCCTGGATAGCCATGGAGCTGGCATGGTTAAACTAAGGTTTAGGGGAGAGAAAGTTTTTGTAGAAGAGGGGATGTGCGCCTCCATTCCCGCGGTCATGATCTCAGCAACTTTTAGAGCTAACTGATCAGAGTTGCGGGACCGAAAGTAGTAGTCACCCCAATTGAAGTCAAAGAGGAAGTTACACAAATTATCATGTTGGGTACGCTCAGAGTGCCAAAGGCGGTACTGAGTAGTAATGATTACAGTGTTCCTTTGAGATAAATTTTGCAATATATCATATGTTTGATAAGATAATGTAGTTTTGTTTACAAGATAATCAACTTAATCATTAACAAGCTCATTCAATAACATTACCTCTTTTTTAATATAATATAGAATATATTACTGAAAGAGACTCTTATGACTAAGAATATATTAAATGTATTCTCTTCTATGCAATACATATGAATCAATAGAGATAAAGGGAACAAATCAGATAGACAGCGAACATCTGATTTATTGTATGTTAGGTAACACAAATAATAGTCTGTGAGATATGGGAACAAATTTGATATTGCTTACCTGTCCAGTTGACATATTTACACTGATTGAGTCAATATTTTTGTATGGGAGTTGGCCACTTTCTTCACGTGAGAGCCATTCTTAATATTGTATAATGTAACAAAAACAACTTAGGAAAACATAAAATTCAGTCATTTAAGTCATGCATATCTGATTCAGTAGAGATACATTTGATAAAAATATATTATATTTTTAGAGAAAATTGGCATCAAATATGATTAGTTCACGTTCCCCGCGACCAACATAGGTATTACATCTTTAGTGTAAAGGAAGGAACGCAATCAATACAGGAGTTTATGAGTTATAGTATTTAGTTGTGTGGTATTGGCAGTAATAATGAAAGATAACAATGCAGAGGCGTGGCAGTCTTTCTTTCTTTGTATTTGTCTGATTTTAAAATAACCAAGAGAAAAGCTTAGAATGGGCCAAGTAGAATTTAATCTTATTTCCCTAAGCTTCATTGAAGTTGTGCGTGCCAATGTTGTTATTCTGTGGGATATATCAAATAAAAAGTACATGAAGGAGAAATTTATAGTGTAAGATACAATTAATTAGAGAGTTAGTGTAGGTAAATTACTTCTATCACTGTTTGTTTTGAATTCTGTACAGTTTGGTAATAAGTAATAAAATGAAGAATATTAACTTATTCTATCTGCAAAAATTATTTTCGGTAATTTAGCTGGATAGATATATAGTACTTCCAACCTTTATAAGTATCATAAATAGGTATAGTATTTAATATATGCTAACAATAATTAATGTCATATTTAATGAAACAACCTAAATCTTGTTTCTTTTATATATAAATTTCACAGGCTAAGCCATATATTATGATTAAAGAACATGATGAAAGTGTTGTGCAGGTAACTGGGTACATGGTAGACATTCTTCATCTTTTACAAAAATATTTGAACTTCACGTGAGTTGGGGTGTTTCATATATATCTTATTCTATTTCTATTTTATGCATGACAATTTTCTTGGTGCTTTCATTAGAAATACAAATAACTGTTTTATATACAAATATTACCTGAAATTCTAATATATATATATATATATATATATATATATATATATATATATATATATATATATATATATATATATATATATATATATATATATATATATATATATATATAGTAAGGAAGCCCATCAGTGAAACAAAAGTTATAAAACAATGCTATATTTCGGATCCTAACTGGATCCCTTCTCAAGCACAACTCCAGTTGTGCTTGAGAAGGGATCCAGTTAGGAACCGTAATATAGCATTGTTTTATAAGTTTTGTTTCACTGATGGGCTTCCTTACTATTTAGTGCTGTATGCTAACAGTTTGTACTTATTAATGTGTGTATATATATATATATATATATATATATATATATATATATATATATATATATATTTATAAATATATATATATATATATATATATATATATATATATATATATATATATATATATATATATATATATATATATATATATATATATATACATATATATATATATATATATATATATATATATATATATATATATATATATATATATATATATATATATATATATATATATATATATATATATATATATATATATATATATATATATATATATATATATATATATGAAACAATTGCAGTAGAATTTTGATTATAATAATTTGCATGTAGTGATCTTGATAAGAAAAATCTTATGTCAGCTTAACTATCTTTTTCTTTGATTATTTTGTACATAAAAAATATCTAGAATATTTCTCACTTTCCAAATGAGGCATTTTAATGCAGAAGTATGACACCACTCCAACCATATGCACATTGACCATGGCGACATTACACAACATTAACGTAACCCTACATTCACCTCAAACCAATCACACCATTCCCGACGCACACATGCTCTACTATTCATGTAAAAGCTTCATCGCATTCAACAAACTTCCTCTTATTCCATACAGTCGCAACACACTCCACAACACCTCTCTATTAACCCTTTCATACACTTTCTCTAAATCCATAATGGCCCAAAAAGTGTTCCTACCTTTCTCTAAGAACTTTTCACACACCTGTTTTACTATAAACACTGTTCTTCCCCAATCAATCTCTCAGTACCTTTCCTAATTCTTTCGATTAACTAAGTCGTCGAAAACTATTGCACTCATACTTATCACCTTTCTCTTTATAATGGCGGAACCACACATCGACCACTCCAACATCTTGGACCCTCCCTTCCCTAAAACATACATTCAGAAACCAAACCATCCATTCTACTAATGCCTCCCTACCTTTTGATAAGCATTCTAATTTACACCAATCTATCCCTTCCATTGCCAAGTGTACCTCCTCTTTTGTTGTTGCTCTATAGTTCTCATCACCCAGCATTGGCATTCTTTATACATTTCCCACAACCACAATTTCTGCCTCTCTATAATCTCCCTCATTTAACAGTTCCTTGAAACACTCGGCCCATCTCTCTCTCACCTTTATTTCATCTACTAGCAACTGCCCATCTGCTCCTTTCACCCTCTTCTTCCCACCAGACTCACCTTTCTGCAGGCTTTTCATTTCCTGCGAAAAAATCTTTTTATTCCTTTCAAAATTCTCAGGCAAGCTCTTATCCACCTTACATCCACTTCTCTCTTGCCTTCCTCACCATACGTTTCGCTAACCTCCTTTTTTGCATTATACTTTTCATATGCCTTTACATTACCTATCTGTAAAAATATCTCAAAGGCATGCTTCTATTCGGCCACTACTGCACTCATCTTCTCATTATACCAATCACTACCTCTCCTTTTCATCATTCTTCTTCCACTCCCACCTTCACTTTCTCTCACTACATCCTACATATTCCTCAGACTAGCCTTACTCTCACAGTCTTTCTCTTTCTTATTCAGGTAACTTACTCTTAGTACCTCTCTTTCTGCTTTGCTTCTCCACTGTTATCCCACTCTCACTCTATTTTTCACTAAATAAAAATCAGATATTTCATCACTAGCTCCTCTCAGTACATTCACATCCAATAATCTTCCAATCACCCTCCTGTCCACAGCAACATAGTCCATTAATGCTCTGACAACTACTCTTCTATTATCTACTTTTACCAAAGCATGCTTGTGCACATCTTTCTTTTTATATACAGTATTCGCAATCTACATTTCCCTTTCAATACACATAAATACTGCTTGTGATACAGGTCAATAGAGTGCCTGTTCAAGAAATTACCATACAATATAAAGAAGAAAGGATGAAAAGCTTAGGTATGTAATTAGCCCCATTTCCATCTAAGGAGTCTATCCAAGGAGTCTGTATATTCCCATCGCCTTTCCTTAGATTCCATGTTTGCAAAAGTATGGAGACATTCAGGAAACAGACACTTTGAGTAAGGGAGAGAGTATTTTTCTGAGTCTCCACGCAGCCTGTCAACACCCACACTCTTCCTCCCTAGTTTTCTACTTCTAAGATTAGTTTTAGTGTTGTGTGATTGAATGAATCAGATGGGTTCGTAACAGGTGGAGGAAAGAGAGGCGTACTTTCTGAAATCTCCTTGAGGCAAGACATAGCCCCTCATTGCCCGTGGAACCTGTAATATGGATCATCAACTTGAACGTGTGACTGGAGATATAATCTGGATCAGTTTGGAATGCGTCTTGATACCGGATTGGCTATGCCTGAACCGGAAAAAGAGACTTTTGGTTGGATGCATGTAGATTCAGTATAATATTTTTTCTCCCCACCAAGTGCCATTTATGGATTAGTCCTATTTGATTTTTTTTTATCTTATTTACTAAGTCTACTTGTATCGATTTGTTTCTATGAGAACTTTGTCTTATTTTGTAAGGATATTTAGGTGATTTAAATATCTTACTAACTACTAACTATATGTGGTAATTTTTATTAACCATCTTATTCTAAAAGCTTATTTCTACATTATGTTTGCTTAAATCGTTCAACTTCAAACTTGTTGGTAGAGAAAAAAGCTTAAAACGCTTTTCTCTGCAGTCTCTTCGTTTAATCTTCTACTACAGTACATCAACATGTGTTCTTATTTGTTGCAGCATCGAGTGGGTAATAGTAAGGGATGGCCATTTCGGTATGCCATTAGACAATGGGAATTTCACAGGTGTTGTTGGAGTACTTCAAAGAAAGGTAGCGTATATTCATTCTTTAGCTTATTCCTAACTGTTACCTGCTATATTTAAATTACTGAGAACATATGTTAATTGTTATTTAGTCATTGGGTGTGTGCTTTGACTCGGCCTTCTCTTTAAAGGGATAGTTATTGCCATTGTGTGTGTGTATATATATATATATATATATATATATATATATATATATATATATATATATAAATATATATATATATAAATATATATATATATATATATATATATATATATATATATATATATATATATATATATATATATATATATATATATATATATATATATATATATATATATATATATATATATATATATATATATATATATATATATATATATATATATATATATATATATATATATATATATATATATATATATATATATATATATATATATATATATATATATATATATATATATATATATATATATATATATATATATATATATATATATATATATATATATATATATCTAACAGTGTACATAGCTACGGTATTTTCTTTTTCTTGTTCAGATTTACGCTACTTAAAATTTTTATCCATGGCGAGTGAAATTAGAACTACGCCATCTCATGAAATTTTAATCCCTGAAGTGGAGATAAGGTACACTAAGACTACTTAGCCTACGTCAGTATACTGAGGAATAAATAATCCGTAGTTCTTGTTTGTAGCGAAAAAAACACTGTTACCTTAATATAATAGCAGCAATGTGGTTTGTTGACCACAGGAGGCCGATATAGGAGGTATTCCACTGACTGCCAATATTCCACGTTTAATGGCAATTGATTTCTCTCCCCCTGTGGATTTTGATGAAAGTCAGTTTCTCATCTTTAGGAATTCAGAGAAAGAATCAATTGACTGGTGGAACTATCTTGTTAGTTTCCATTGGTAAGCTAACCCTTTAGTCTATTTTGTTGCTGATTTATGTCATGATATTATCTGTAAATGTGAAATATTGAGTATACTGTAATTATTCTAAAACTATTATTTTTTTTAGCAATATTGTACTCGTATATTCAGATATTGGTGTAATCCTTATATTATTTCCTCTCCAAAATAACTAGCTGTTATGCTTTTGCATGACTTTTACTTTTTACTATTTTCAGGTCAGTGTGGATAACGTTAATATGTATATGGGCAGTTACGGGCATTGGTCTTATATTTGTAGCCTCACCTAACCACCAGATGAATATTTATAATAATCTCTTCTCATTTTTTGGGATACTTGCTCAACAAGGTCAGGTTACACAAAAAAAAAAACACAGTTTATTCTTCAGTACGTTTGTATTTATGAATGTAGTAGACATAGAACTGTATATAGTAGTACAACTTTTTAGCACAGTACTTGTCTTCATGAAGCATCTTATTAGTGTTTTCTGTTCTGCAAATACTTTTACGTCTCTGATTCCTATCCTCAAGGATACTTGTGACTTAGAGGGAGCATTTCAGGTCAAGAAAACTGCATGAAAAAAAGATATATAACACGTTGGTTAGTAAAAGAATACATCATAGAAATATATGTCATGCACATGAGTTGCAGTATTTCTAGAAACATTTCTGAGGATTTTGGGTCTACAAAGGCATTGCATTATAAAGAAATTTCTCTGTCAGTTGGGAGAACTGTATAAAAAGCACC